>CM038214.1:180475370-180756484 GCA_021442155.1 Cymbidium sinense | reverse complement strand
GATAAATTAATCCCATGAATAGTAACAAATTGGTTAATTAAGTTTAATAATCATTGTTCAACAGCAAGTGAACTAAGGAATAGGGTTGGGACCCCTTTCCCTAAGTTCATTTCACCTATTTTTAAAATGAAATTAATTAAGATTTAACTAATTAATTATTTCACTTAATCAAATCGAAATCATAATCACATCAGACCTTAACTAATTAAAACATGAGATAGATCTTTAGGTATCTAGTAACCCTAAAAACTAAGCCCTAAACCTTGAACCCTAAACTAACCTAAACCCTAAGCTAACTCTAAACCCTAAACACTAAACCCTAAACCTCAAACCTTAAACACTAAACCCTAAACCCTAAACCATAAAACCTAAACCCTTAACCCTAAAAACCTAAAAACCTAAACTTAAACTAAATAAAACTTAAAAAATAAAATAAATAAAAAACCTAAACTTAAGTAAAATAAAAACCTAAACTAAAACCTAAACCTAAACCAAAACTTAAAAAATAAAATAAAATAAAAAATAAGCACAAAATAAAATAAAATAAACAAAACCTAAACTTAACTAAAAATAAAATAAACCTAAAAATAAAGAATGTAATTAAAATAAAAAGTAAAAGTAAAATAAAAAAATTAACCTAAATTAATATAAAATAAAAACTAAATAAAAATCTAAACCTAAAAACTAAACCTAAAAATAAATAAAAAATAAAACCTAAACCCTAAACTAAAAAAAACATAAACCTAAAATAAATAAAATAAACATAAACCTAAACTAAAATAAATAAAACCTAAACCTAAACCTAAAATAAACAAAACCTAAACCTTAAACTAAATAAAAGAAAATAAACTAAAAATAAATCTAAACTACAAAAAACCTTAAAATAAACCTAAAATAAAAATCAAAAACCTAAACCTTAAAAAATGAAATAAAAACCTAAACCTAAACTTAAAAATAAAAAAAAAACCTAAAACTAAAAAATAAAATAAATATAAAATTAAACTTAAAAGTAAACATAAACCTAAACCTAAACTAAAAAATAAAATTAAATAAAACCCTAAACCTAAACCAAAAGCCCTAAACCCTAAACCTAAAACCTAAACTCTAAACCATAAACCCTTAACCCTAACCCCAAAACCATAAACCAAAAACCCAAAAACCCTAAACCCTAAACCCTAAATCTTAAACCCTAAATTAACCCTAAACCCTAAACCTTAAACCTTAAACCCTAAAATGCTTAAAACCTAAACCTAAAAATATAATAAATAAACCTTAAACTAAAATAAACTAAAAGAAAACATACTTAAATAAAATAAAACCAAAAAAAAGTAAATAAAATTAAACTAAAATAAATTAAAACTAAACTAAACTTAAAACCTAAACTCTAAACTTAAAACTCTTAACCTAAACCTAAACTAAAAAACTCCCTAAACTAAACCAAACTAAACCCTAACTTAAACTAAACCTCTAAACTCCTAACTAAAAATAATTAAACAAAACTCTAAACCCCAAACTAAACTATAAACCCTAAAACCTAAAACTTAATAAAACCTAAACCTAAACTCAACTAAACCTAAATTTAAACCTAAACTAAAACTAAAACCTAAACCTAAACTAATAAAACCTAACTTAAACTAAAACTAAAAATACTAACCTTAAAACAACCTAAAACTCAAACCTAAACCCTAAAACCTAAACCTAATTAACCTAACCTAAACTTAAACTTAAATTAAATTAAACCTAAATAACCCTCTCTAAACTTAAAAAAAAAACCATAAACACTAAAGCTTAAATACTAAACCCTAAACCCTAAACTTTAAACCCTAAACCATAAACCCTAAAGCCTAAACCCTAAACCTTAAACCCTAAGCTAACCTTGAACCCTAAACCCTAACCCTAAAACCCTAAAACATAAAGCCTAAACACTAAACCATTAATCCTAAACCCTAAACCCTAACCTCAAATGATAAAGCCATGCCCTAAACCCTAAACCTTAAACCCTAAACCCTAAAACCAACAATCCTAAACCAAAACCCTAAACCCTAAACCTTAAACCCTAAAAATTGAAAAACCTAAACCTAAACTAAATAAAACTTAAAAATAAAATAAATAAAAAAACCTAAGCCTAAAAAATAAATAAATAAAATAAAATAAAAAGCATAACTAAAATCAAAACCTAAACCCTAAACACTAAACCATAAACCCTAAAAGTTTAAAAACCTAAACCTAAACTAAATAAAACCTAAAAATAAAATAAATAAAAAACCTAAACCAAAAAAAATTAAAAAAAATTAAAAAAGCTAAACTAAAACCTAACCTAAACTTAAACCTAAACCTAAACCTAAAAAAAATAAAATAATAATAATAATTAAACTAAAATAGAAGAAAAAAACCAAAACTAAACTAAAAAATAAAAAACATAATTAAAATAAAAACTATACCTAAAATAAAAATAAAATAATCCTAAAATAAAAAAATTAAAACTAAATAAAAACTTAAACCTAAAAAATAAACATAAAAATAAAATTTTAAAATAAATAAATTATAAAACCTAAACTTTAAACTAAAACAAAAACCTAAACGTAAAATAATAATAAAATAAATTTAAACCTAAACCTAAACCATAAATAAAATAAAATAAACTAAAAATAAACCTAAACCTAAACTAAAAAATAAAACATAAAAATAAACCTAAAATAAATACCTAAAACCTAAACCTAAAAAAATAAAATAAAAATGTGAAGCTAAAACTAAACATAATAAAATACAACGTAAACATAAAAAATAAATTAAAAATAAAACTAAACTAAAAAATAAACCTAAACCTAAACCTAAACTTAAAAAATATACTAAATTAAAAAACTTAAACTAAAATAAATAAATCTAAAATTAATAAACTAAACTAAATAAAATAAACATAAACATAAAGAAAATAAAAAATAAAATAAACTAAAATAAAAAACTATATTAAATAAACCTAACCCACTTAATTTAAAAAATAAAAAAATAAAAAATAAAAAATAAATAAAAAACCATAAAACTTAAACCCTAAACACTAAACCTACAACCTTAAACCCTAAACCCTAAATGCTAAAACCCTAAACCCTAAACCTAAAACCCTAAACCCTAAACCCTAAAACCCTAAAACCCTAAACCCTAAACCCTAAACCTTAAACCATAAAACCTACAACCTTAAACCCTAAAACCTAAAGCCCAAACCCTAAACCCTAAACCCTAAACCCTAAACCCTAAACCTAAACCCTAAACCCTAAACCCTAAACCCTAAAACCTAAACCTAAACTTAATAAAATCTAAAATGTAATAAATAAAAAAATCTAAACTTAAAAAATAATAAATAAAATAAAATAAAACTTGAACTAAAACCAAAACCTAAACCTAAACCAAATCATATAAACAAAATTAAATTAAAAAATAAAACCAAAAATAAATTAAAATAAATAAAATAAACTAAACTAAAATATAAAATAAACCTAAAAAAATAAAAAAACCTAAATAAAATAAAACTAAACGTAAAATAAAATAAAATAAACTAAACTAAAATAAAATAAAACCTAAACCAAAAAAAATAAACCTAAAAAAATAAAATAATAAACTCCCTAAACTAAACAAACTTAAATATGAAATAAACCTAAACCTAAAATAAACTAAACTAAAATAAATAAAACCTAAACCTAAACATTAAATAAACTAAACCTGAACCCTAAACTAAATAAAATAAAATATACTAAAAATAAACCTAAACATAAACTAAAAAATAAAACCTAAAAATAAACTTGAAATAAAAATGAAAAACCTAAAACTAATAATAACATATAAAACCTAAACTTAAAAAATAAAATAAAAATAAAAATAAATTAAAAAATAAACATAAACCTAAACCCAAACCTAAAAAAATAAACTAAAATAAAAAACCTAAACTAAAATAAATAAGCCTAAAATAAATAAATCAAACTAAATGAAAATCAAAATAAAATAAACTAAAACAAATAAATAATAAACTAAACAAATATAAACCTATCGATTTACTTAATTTCTTTTTCAAAAGAAACCCTAAACCCTAAACCCTAAACCTACAACACTAAACCTACAACATACAACCTACAACCTACAACCTTAAACCCTAAACCCTAAACCCTAACCACTAAAATAAACCCTATACCCTAAACCCTTACCCTAAACCCTAAAAGCATAAACCCTAAAACCCTAAACCCTAAACCATAAACCCAACCCAACCCTAAACACTAAACCCCAAACTCAAAACCCTAAATGCTAAATCTAAACCTAAAGTAACTAAATAAATAAAAAATAAACCTAAACCCTAAAACCTAATAAACCTAAACCTAAACCTAAACTAAGAATTGGTAACCTTCACAAGAACATCATCAACCAAAGTGCCAAGTCTTTGTGGAGGCATTGAGGAGGCAATGGTTATCAGGTGGTAGGGGATCTAGAGGTGGGTGGATATGGAAGTGGTGGGTTGGAGCAGATTATGGAGGAGGAGGAGATGAAGGTTACAACCATGGTGGTGGTAGAATGAGAGATCAGTGATATGATGGTGGATCTTGCTAAACTCTAAACCTACAATCCTAAACTCTAAACCTTAAAGCCTAAACCCTAAACATCCCTAAAAACTAAAAAATAGTAAACCCTAAACCCTAAACATTAAACCCTAAACCCTAAACCCTAACCCTAAACCCTAAAAGCATTAGCCCTAAAACCCTAAACACTAAACCCTAAACCCTAAACCATAAACCCTAAACCCTAAACCCTAAACCCCAACCCTAAACCCTAAACCCTAAACCCCAAACCCTAAACCTAAACTTAAAGTAACTAAATAAATTAAAATAAACCTAAACCAAATAAAATAAACCTAAACCTAAACCTAAACCCTAAGAATGGGCGAACATTGATGATGAACATCACCTCAACCAAACTCATTCAAGATCCGGCAAGAAAAGGCAAAGGTACCGGCTATCATAGTGGTGGTGGGGATTTGGAGGTGTTGGTGGATATGGAGGTGGTGGTGGAGCAAATGAGGGAGGCGGAGGAGTGACAAGGCCGTGGTTATGGTGGAGGGAGAGAACGAGAATATGATGGTGGATCCTACTGAGAGGCAGTGGTTTTGATGGGAACTGAGAAAATGAAGAACAACCGATCCGACCGCTACTTATGGAACTGCCTTTGGTTTTGATCTATGTCTGCTTGTGTCTTAGAAAACTTGGGTGTTACTTGGTTGATGAAATCAAAAAGAAGAAATGTTGAATATGAATTTGTTCTATGTCAAAATAAAATAAAATCCAAAAACCCTAAACCGTAAACTAAAACTTGAAGCTTAGACCAAAAACCTAAGCCCTCAACACAAAACCCAAAATCCTAAAAATCCTAAACCCTAAACCTTAAACCCTAAATCCTAAACCTTAAACTCTAGACCCTAAACCCCAAACCCTAAACACCAAACCCTAAACACCAAACCCTAAAGCCTGAACCCTAAACCTTAAAAAGCTAAAAATCTAAACCTAAACTAAATAAAATAAAATACACTTCAAACAAACCTAAACCTAAACTAAAACATAAAACCTAAAAATAAACCTAAAATAAAAACCTAAAACTTTAACCTAAAAAAATAAAATAAAAACCTAAACCTAAACCTAAAAATAAAAAAATAAAACCTAAACCTAAAAATAATATAAAAATAAAACTTAAACCTAAAAAATAAACCTAAACCTAGCCTAAACTAAAATAAAATAAATAAATAAATAAAATAAAAAATAAAATAAACTAAACTAAGATTTATTTACTTTTTTTTAGAAAAAAGCCCTAAACACTAAAACTAATCCTAAACCCTAAACCTACAATCGTAAAGTTTAAACCCTAAAGCCTAAACCCTAAAAAACCCTAAACCATAAACCATAAAAAACACTAAACCCTAAACCCTAAACCCTAAACCAAAAACCATAACCCTAAACCCTAAACCCTAGACCCTAAACCCTAACCCTAAACTAAACCCTAAAAGCATAACCCTAAAATGCTAAAACCCTAAACCCTAAACCTAAACCTTAAACCCTAAACCCTAACCTTAAACCCTAAACCCTAAACCCCAAACCCTAATCCTAAACCTAAAGTAACTAAATAAATTTAAAAATACATCTAAACCCTAAAACCTAATAAACCTAGACCTAAACCTAAACCCAAAGAATAGGTAGAACCTTGACAGAGAACATCACCGCCAATCGTCCTAGATCAAGTGGAGGTGAAGGTGGAGGTGGCGTATCTGTGGTGGGGGATCTGAGGTGATGGATATGGAGGTGGTGGTCAAAGCTATGGTGGTTATGGGAGGTGGGAGGAGCATGGAGGTTACAACCATGGTGGTGGCAAAGGGAGAGATCGAGATATGATGGTGCATCCGCTACTGAGAGGTCGTGGTGGTTTTGATGGGAACTAGAGAAATTAAAGAACTGATCCGACCGCTACTTATGGAACTGTGTTTGGTTTTCATGTGTGCTCATTTTGATCTATGTCGTCACTGTCTTAGAAAACTTGGTGTGTTACTTGGTTTATGAAATCAAAAGAAGAAATGTTGAATATGAATTTGTTCTCTATTAAAATTAAAACCAAAACCAAAACCCTAAACTAAAACCAAACCTGACCTAAAACCTAAACCCTAAACCCTAAAAAAAACTAAAACCATAAACCCTAAAAAACCTAAACCCTAAACCCTAAACCCTAAATAAACCCTAAACCCTAAACCCTAAACCCCAAACCCTAAACCTCCCTAAACCCTAAAATGCTAAAAAATCTAAACCAAACTAAATAAAACCTAAAAGTAAAATAAAGAAAAACTTAAAATAAATAAAAAACATAAACTAAAACCTAAACCTAAACCTAAACCTAAACCTAAAAATAAAATAAAATAAAAAATAAAACTAAAATAAAATAAAATAAATAAAAGCCTAAACTAAACTAAAAAATTTAAAACCTAAATAAAATAAAAACTAAACCTAAAATAAAAATAAAATAAACCTGAAATAAAAAAATTAAATATAAACCTAAACTTAAAAATAAACCTAAAAATAAAACCTAAAAAATTACTAAATAATTAAACCTAAACCTAAGCTAAAAAAAACTTAGACCTAAAATCAAAATAAAATAAACCTAAACCTAAACTAAAATAAATTAAACTAAAATAAACTAAACCTAAACCTAAACCAAAATCGTAAATAAATAAAACAAACTAAAAATAAACCAAAACCTACTAAAAAATAAAACTTAAATACAAACCTAAAATTAAAATTTAAAGCCTAAACCTAAAAATAAAATAAAAACCTAAACCTAAACCTAAAAGTAAAAAAAAATAAAACCTAAAGCTAAAAAATAAATTAAAAATAAAACTAAACTAAAAAATAAACTTAAAAAAATATAAACATAAAAAAATAAACTAAAATAAAAAACCTAAACTAAAATAAATAAACAAAACTAAAAATAAATAAAAATAAACCTAAATAAAAATATAAAATGAACTAAATAAACATAAACCTACCAGTTTACTTAATTAAATAAAGATAAAATAAAAATAAAAAATAAATTAAAATAACCCTTAACCATAAACCCTAAACCATAAAACTAACCTTAAACCCTAAACTGTGAACACTAAACCTACAACTTTAGACCCTAAACCCTAAACCTGAAAATCCTAAACCCTAAACCCTAAACCCTAAACCCTAAACCCTAAACCCTAAACCCTAAACCCTAAACCTAAACCCTAAATCCTAAAACCTAAAACCTAAACCCTAAACCCCAAACCCTAAACCCTTAACTCTAAACCCTAAAACCTAAAAACATAAAGCTAAACGAAATATAACATAAAAATAAAAAAATATAACAAACCCAAAACTAGATAAAATAAAAAATAAACCTAAACTAAGACCTAAAAGAAAAGAAAATCCTAAACTAATATAAAATATAAACCTAAACTAAAAAAAACCTAAATATAAAATAAACCTAAATGTAAAAAATAAAATAAATAAATAAAATAAAACTAAATAAAATAAAATAAATAAAACCTAAACTAAATTAAAAATAAAATAAACCAAAAATAAAACCCTAAATAAATTAAAACTAAATATAAAATAAAAATAAAATAAACCTAAAATAAAATAAAATAAAATTAAATAAAACCTAAACCCTAAACTAAAAAAACCTAAACCTAAAATAAAAAATAAAATAAACTTAAACCTAAACTAAAATAAGCTAACCTAAAATAAATAAAACCTAAGCCCTAAACTAAATAAAACAAAAGAAACTAAAATAAACCTAAACTAAAAAATAAAACCTAACAATAAACTTAAAATAAAATATTAAAACCTAAACCTAGAAAAATAAAATAAAAACCTGAACCTAAACCTAAAAATAAAAAATAAAACATAAACCTAAAAGATAAAATAAAATAAAACAAATGAAAAATATAAACCTAAACCTAAACCCAAACTTAAAAAATAAGCTAAAATTAAAAATATAAACTAAAATAAATAAACATAAAATAAATAAACAAAACTAAATAAAAATAAAAAATAAATCTAAATAAAAAGAAAAAAATAAAATAAACTGAAATAAATAAAAAAATAAACTAAATAAACATAAA
The DNA here is from genome assembly GCA_021442155.1 of Cymbidium sinense. Taxonomy (NCBI): domain Eukaryota; kingdom Viridiplantae; phylum Streptophyta; class Magnoliopsida; order Asparagales; family Orchidaceae; genus Cymbidium; species Cymbidium sinense. The sequence continues at coordinate 180,747,825 of CM038214.1, read as the reverse complement.
CATACTAGTTTACTTTATTTACAAAAAAAAACCCTAAACCCTAAACCGTAAACCCTAAACCATAAACTCTAAACCCAAGACCCTAAACCCTAAGAGACCCTAGACCCTAAACACTAAACCCTAAACCCTAAACCATAAACCCTAAATCCTAAACCCTAAAATCCTAAACCCTAAACCCTAAACTAACCCTAAACCTTAAACACCTAAACCCTAAATACTAAACCCTAAACCCTAAAGCATAAATACTACACTGAACCCTAAACCATAAACCCTAAAACCCTCAACCTAAAAACCCTAAACCATAAACTCTAAACCTTAATCCCTAAACCCTAAACACTAAATCCTAAAAACATAAACCTAAACTAAATAAAACCTAAAAATAAAATAAATAAAAAAACCTACACCTAAATAAAATATAATAAATATAATAAAATAAAAACCTAAACCTAAACCTCAAAATAAAATAAAATAAAATAAAATAAAAAATAAAATAAATAAAAACCTAAACTAAGCTAAAAAATAAAATAAACCTAAGAATAAAAACCTAAATAAAATAAAACTAAAAGTAAAATAAAATTAAATAAAATAAATAAAAAAACTAAATAAAAAACCTAAACCTAAAAAAAATAAACCTAAAATAAATAAAAAATAAAACCTAAACCCTAAACTAAAACCTAAACCTAAAATAAAAATAAAATAAAAAAAATAAAATAAATCTAAACCTAAACTAAAATAAATAAAACCTAAACCTAAACCTAAAATAAACTAAACCTAAACCTAAACCTAAATAAAATAAAATAAACTAAAAATATACCTAAACCTAAACTAAAAAATAAAACCTAAAAATAAACCTAAAATGAAAACCTAAAACCTAAACCTAAAAAAATTATAATAAAAACATAAACCTAAATCTAAAAATAAAAAATAAAACCTAAACCTAAATAATAAAATTAAAATAAAACTCAACTAAAAATAAACCTTAACCTAAAAAATAAACTAAAATAAAAAACATAAACTAAAATAAATAAACCAAAATAAATAAATAAACTAAACTAAATAAAAAATTAAAATAAACCTTAATAAAATAAAAATAAAATAAACTCGATAATTAAAAAAATAACTAAATAAACTAAATAAACCTAAACTACCACTTTAATTTTTTTTTTTTTGAAAAAACCTTAAACTGTAAATCCTAAACCCTAAACCCTAAACCCTAAACCTTAAACCCTAAACCCTAAACACTAAAACCTAAACCCTAAACCATAAACCCAAAACCCTAAACCCTAAACAGTAAACCCTAAATGATAAACCCTAAATCCTACAACCCGAAACCCTAAACTAACCCTGAGCCGTAAACTAACCCTAAACCCTAAGAATGGGTAGAACCTTGATGGAAGGAACATCACCATCAACTAGGCTCATTCTAGATCTGTGGAGGTGAAGGTGGAGGCGGCGTTTATTGCAGTGGTGGTGTGGGATTTAGAGGTGTTGATGGATATGGAGGTGGTGGTCAAAGCTATGGTGGTTATGGAGGAGAGAGGAGCGATGAAGGTTACAACCATGGTGGTGGTAGAATGAGAGATCAGTGATATGATGGTGGATCCTGCTACTCGAGAGGCAGGAGTGGTTTTGGTGGGAATTAAAGAACTGAAGAACGGCCGATCCTATCTACTACTTATATAATAGTGTCTTTATAGTAGAGTCAGTTCTACTAATCTAAGGTTTTTGATTTCCTCTATGGGTGGTTATTCTTAATCTATGTCATCACTTGTGTCTTAGAAAACATGGGGTGCTACCTGGTTGATAAAATTAAAAAGAAGAAATGTTGAATCTGAATTTATTCTCTATTAAAAAAACCTTAAACCTTAAACCATAAACCCTAAACCCTAAACCCTAAACTAAAACTTAAACCCTAAACCTAGAATATAAACCCTAAACCCCAAACCCTAAATCTTAAATCCTAAACCCTGAAAACCCTAAACCCTAAACACTAAACCCCAAACCCAAAACTCTAAACCCTAAAACCTAAACCCTAACCCCTAAACCCTAAACCCTAAACCCTAAACCTTCAATTAAGAAGCCCTTAGGAGTAGATCTAAAGAATGACCTAATCCTGACATAGTTATAATAGCTAAAGAAAATGTCTTTAAGAGACTTTCCATTGACTATTAGAGATTTAAATACTCTAACCCTAGCCCTAAATCATATTATAATACCATATATTATAATATAATGTAGCATCATATATTCGTGAATGTAGTGGTGTGTTTTTGGATGTGATATGATGTTTTGAATTATTTTAGTATATTATGGTATTGTGCCCTATAGTCTATATTAATATAAATCATAAAAATATTGATTTAATAAATGAGATGATGAAATTTGTTAAATTTGAAGTGGGAATTAGGTTGTAGTACCAAATGTGTGCTACGTACTTGTAGTCTAAAAAGTAAGATTTTATGTTCAAAATAAATATTATATTTTGTAGCATAGTATATCATCATATATCATTATATATTGTTTTGTGCATTATAAATTATTTTAGCATTGTACAATCATGCAGTCGAGCCTACACTAGCATTATTTATAAAAATGTGGATTTATGCTTTAAAATGGTGGAATTTTGCCAAATTCATAATAGGTAGAGCATGGCATCATAATATATTATTTAAATTTAAAATATGTAAGTGATACGACTAAAATATATAGTTTTTTTTATTATTTAGACTAATTTTATGATTTTTTATCTTAAGCAATCCCTTGTGATATGATATGCAATATAATATAATAAGTTATAGTGTATTATAATATAGGATGCCATAACATAGTATAGCATCATGAATTATAACATACTATTGTGTATTCCTACTTATTGTTTAGCATATTTTAGTTTGTTATAGTATGATGCACTAGAGTGTATACTTGTATAATTCATAAAAATACTGATAGGTTGAGTTGATGATTTGGCCAAGGTAAGATTTAGAGGAACATCATTGGGGTGTGCTATGGTGTCATTTAATCAAAAGAATGAAATTTTGCATCCAAAATAAATGTTCATTTTTCAACCAAATTTTATAAATTTTTTGCTTAAAGTGATTCATTTTAAGGTGCAATGTAAGATAGAATATTATATCAAAGCATATTAAAATATAATGTTCAAAAAATATAACTTCACATATATATGAATGTGTTGTTGTGTTACTAAATGTTATTGTACATTTTAGTATGTTTTAATTTTGTTATAATACATTCAATCAATACACACAAAAATGTTAATTTGAAGGTTGAGATGGAAGAATTTGGCCAAATTCATGGCACACACAAATAAGAAACACAGAAATTATGCTATTTTGTACCATTTCTAATAGAAAATTAACAATTTTACATTCAAAATGAACATTATTCATATTTTGAGAAAATTTTTTTATTTGTTCCTTTTAAGTGTGTGTAATGTTAGACAATATTATATTATAGAAAATTATAATATACATTATATATTATAATATAATATAGTGTGTTAATTCTCACGTAATATGTTTAGCATGATATAGTTAGTTTGAGCTTGCAATCACAAATCATAAAATGTTGATTTAAGATGATGTAATTTGAATGAATACATTATTTGGATTTTTTGAAGTATTAAAGGTGTGAATAAGAGAAGAAATAAGATTTGATAAAATTTCCATGTCAAGGACATGGAGGGTGATCTACTAGGGGATCACACATGCATTGGACATGACATGTGAGTGGTCTATGTCAAGGGCGTAGAAGAAGAAAATCTGCTAGGGATAAGGTTTGAATTTGATTTGATTATATGATTTGTAGAAAGAATATCCACTAGGGATAAAAATCTATAATCAACTATGGATTAAAATTGAATTAAATTTAATTTGATTTGGTTTAATTGATGTGGAGGCTCATCTACTAGAGAGATGGGCTCGAGTCTGCTAAGGATTGGGTATTTAAGCCTTCCACTAAGGAAGCAAGTCCGGGCTATCTACTAAGGATTAGGATTTGAGTGTTATTTCATAAATTTATTTGGGGATGTGTCCACTGGGAATAAGAATTGGTTGGATTTCTTTGATTTTGACTCTACTAGGGGAGTTGGTTTAATTTGGCTCCACTGGGGAGGTTGATTTTGAATTTGATTTGTTAGCTTGACTTATTTATATATGATTTGGGCTCCACTTGGGAGAAGGGTATGATTTAACCCCATTAGAGAAAATCAAATCTAGTTTAATTAAATCTGAGTTAATGTATAAACACTATTGGTGTGCAATTGACCCACTTAGAAGGGGCTATATCAGCCTTGACCTACCTCAGGTTTATAAATCCAAAGGGGTAGTCTACTGGTTGTGAGGTAGAGCTAGCCAACCTAAGGGATTGCCTTTCATTGTGCAACGATTGTGCTAGGAAGAAGGTGTAGCAGACTTACATCTTCCAAAGTGAGGAACAACCGGGTGACTATTGGATGCACAAATACAAACATGACCTAGGGGACTTGAGTGAATGTGATTTGTCAACTCAAAAGTAAGATTAATTTTATCTTAATTTCATGTGATTTGATATGGTTTAATTAGTTTAGTTTGATTTTGAATTGAGGGCATATCCATTGAGGATGTGCTCCAAATTTGATAGATTTAATTTATGGACCATGTTGGTGTGATGGACCCAGAAAGCTATATCGACTTGCCTATCTCATTTTCAAATCCAAAGGGATAGTCTACTAGCCATGGGGTAGAGCTAGCCAACCTAAGGGGTTGCCTTTCGGTGTGCAATAATTTTGTTATGAAGAAGGCATAGTAGACATACATCTTCTAAAGCAGGGAACAACCACTGGGGTGACCTGTTGATAGCATAAACAAATATTACCCAACTTAGGGGAGACAATAGAGTGAATGTCATTGGGGACTTATATCAACTCAAGAGTAGTCAGGCAATTCTTGGAGTTTTACTGACACTGCCCTAAAGATAGGATGCCTGCTTAGGAAAAGGTACCACTAGGGGTGCTCTCCTAATCCACACGTGTATATATTTTTTATTTATATGTTTATGTGGAACCTATTGGCGTGCTAGGGACCACATTGAGAAGGGGATATGTCAGCCTTGACCTATCTTAGATTTACTAGACCAAGGGAGAATCTGCACATCCATTGAACGAATCAACCAAAGGGTGGTTAGGAAAGGGAACCGTCTAACCGAATAATGGTAGTGTCTAAATGGGTCACAAAGGATGTGATCCAAATATAGTGCTGCTAGGGGCATTATCCTGAGCCATGAAAAAGAAAGCCTATAAGTGTATGATGGCCAACTCAATGAGAAAGCATATAGACTTATATCTGCCATGGGTTGTGTATTTTAAGGTGTGAGAACTAACCAACCTAAGATGTATCTATCATCATGAGTGTTGTATCCATCAGCATAGTGAGAACTAACCAACCTAAGATTCCCGTCAATGTGCAATGATCAATATGGAAAGAAAGCATGTAGGCTTACAACTTTCCAAGCAAAACTGATCATCAAGATAGTCTATCATCGATGGGACAAATGCTATCTAACCTAGAGCGACTACTAAGTGGGGAGCCAAGAGAAAGGACCGGACCCAGACTTGAAGCAGTCAGGAGGGAAGGAGCATCTAGGGGACTTATCCTAAATCTCAAATATACTCAACCTTGTCAGCGCACAAAGGCTAATCCAAGAAGAAAGCTTAGCATACTCACATCCTCTTAAATGAAGCCAACATGAGGTCGTTTATTGGCCACATAGTAAGGCCTACCAAACTAATAAGGCACTCTCGATGTGTGGACAAGTATAAGGAAAGCATAGCATACTTACTTACTCCAAAGCAAGAAAACCACTAGGGTGACATACTAATAGGGTATCACGCCGTCAACCTAGAGCACTATTGAATCATTATCATTGGGGTGTTATCTCAACGAGTAGCCTAAAAAAAAGATGTGTGTTTATTTTATAAGTTTGTGTGTAGTTTGTGTTGTGTCGATGAAGGATAGGACGCCACTCGGTTCCTTACACTTACCTTAAACACATCATGGTAGATTTGCAAATAAGAATACTTTCAACATGGAAGAGATTGAATTTGAAATGGAATTTTCATTGATGATAATTATTTTCAAACATGATTTATTATATTACTTTAAGTAGAGCCAGTTGATTGGAAGCATTGGGTGCTCTCCCTTATGATTAATAACCTAATAAGATCTTCCTTGGTAGGCCTTCTCTATGAAAATAGGGCCTTCCCAAGTGGATTCAAACTTGCCTCCCATCTTACAACGGGCAACAATTGGTCTCCTTAAAACTAAAATAAGCTCTCGTACTTGAAAAGCTCTAAGAAGAACCAACTTATTATGTGCTTAAATCATTTTAGCTTTGTATAACTCAAGATTTTGGCATGCCGATATACATCTCTCCTCCAAACCATTGAGCTCTTCTAAGTGCAACTTGGCATTCCGCTTTGTTGTGATCTTGCTACCCAAAGCTATCCTTAGTGATGGGAGTTAGACTTCTAATAGTAGAATGACTTTAGACCAATATAGTAAGGAGAAATGAGTAGACTGAGTTGGAGTTCTATATATGGTGCGGTAGGACCATAAGGCTTCAACTAACTATTCATGCCACTATCGCTTGTTGTTGAGTGTCTTCTTTAGTATTTGGATGAGAGTTTTAGTGAAGGCTTCTGCTAAGTTATTTTCCCTCGAGAAGTTGATGGCAGAATATCTCTAATTTATGTTGTCTCTGAGCAAAGTTGTTGATATAAGTGCTCTTGAATGTAGTACTATTATCAGAAATAATTTGTCGAGGCACTCCTAACCTATATATGATATGGTTCCTAAAAACCTGGAGCACCGAAGTTGTGACCTCTTTGAGTGGAATCACCCCATTTGGAAAAGTAATCAGCTAAGATGAACCGATGACCCTTGGAATAAAGAGGATCAACTATGTCGTACAACACTGTGGCCATGAGGCCAATGTAAAGATGGTGGTGTAGTACAATGTGTATTTGACATTGGTAGTATCTCCTAGACATATCCATGTAATCTTTGATCATTGATGGCCAGTAGTATCCTAGTCTCTTGATCTTGGCTTTCATCTTTAAACTGGATTGGTTGACTCCACATAATCTTGAGTTTCACCATGTCTTGTATAAACAACGTAATCACATATGATCGAAAGATCACCGGTACAAGACACCATCCACAAGAGCATAAGAAAGTACTCTACTTCATCTGATGGGCTTGGGACATCTCTTGAGGTAGTTTGCCTTTATTTAGGTAATCCATGAATGGTTGCCTCCAATCGAACTCCTCTTCTTTCTTGGCAATGGTAGCCTCCTCTTCAAAAGAGTACTTTTTGATGAGTTTAATATCAATAAGGGATAAGGCTTGTCTATTTTGGACATTATTAATATGGACTCATTCTGACATGCCAACTCCTTGGCAAGTTTGGCTAAAGCATACGGCATTCTCCTCTAGGAATCTTATAAATGGTAACCTTTAGGATTTGGGCCAACAACTCCATGGTGTACTTATGGTAGTGATGGAGCTTGGGCTTTATAATCTTATAGGACCCAACGATTTGGTTGATAACTAGTTGAGAATCCCTGAAGTTGTTGATGTTCTGGATGCTTAGAGTAACGACTAACTCCAGACTAGCAATTAGAGCCTCATATTCAGCTTCGTCGTTACTTCAAGGATTAGACATATTATATGAGAATCTCATCACATCGCAGTCGAGAGTTAAGAGAACTATTCTTACCGCTACCTTTTCTGGAATAGTAGATTATGGTTATTCTCCTCTTTGAGAGGAAGCTGCACCATCAAAGTACATCTCCCAATAGTGAATACTAGTATCCCCTAAGTTCATGATTTGTTCATTGGGGAAATCATCACTAAGTGGAGAGTCACCAAGAAGTGAGTGTGTTACTAAGAAATTCACTAGCTTGTCCTTTCACTGCACGGAGGGGTATGATGGTAGTGTCAAACAGAGAGGATCATGGACCATCGTACCAACCATCCGATAGCATCATCATCATGAGATACAGAGTGGATTGATCCTAAAGATTAAGTTCACCTTATGAGGAAGCATATAGTGTAGCTTTTGGGATGCAAAGATTAAAGCTAGCAATGCTTCTCAATGGGATAATTAGCCTCAGATTGAGATGATGGTAGGTAGAGATTTTCTTCTTCTCTTTTCTTGGCCAACAAAACACCAAGGGAGTCATCAAACATAGCAGTGTAAAGTATGAGAGGCTTGCCTAGGATAGGGGCTACTAGAACTGGCGGTGACATCAGGTAATGCTTAATGTATTCAAAGTCATGCTCACACTTATAATCACACTTGAACTTGACATCCTTTTTGACAAGTGCTGAGAATGGCTGACATCTTACTGATATGTTGAATATAAAGTATTTTATATATGCCAACCACCCTCAGAATGGTCTAAGTTGAGTTCAACTTTTTAAAGGTGGTATTTCTAAGATCTCCTTAATCTTCTTCGGATCAATTTTGATTCTCTGGTGTCAGAAAACAAACCCAAGGAATTTCCTTGAAGCTACTATGAATGCACACTTAAAGAATTTATTTTGAGGTTAAATTACCTTAACTATTCAAAAACTACTCTCAAGTCAAAGAGATGGTCTTCCTTTTCTTTACTTTTGACCACGAGGTCATCAACATAGCACTCAACTTGATGATGAATGAGTTTGTCAAAGATTTGTGTCATTTCCAGCTAGTATGTAACACCAAAATTTTTAAGGCTGAAAGGCCTGAACTTATAGCAATAGATTCTAATAGGGGTTCTAAAGTAGTGTTTCTTTCATCTTGAGGAACCATCTTTATTTGGTTATATCCAGATGAGCAATCTATGAAAGAAAAGACTGCATGAGATGAAGCAATGTCCACCATCAGCTTCGGGATTAGTAGTGAAAATTGATCTTTTGGACATATCTTATTTAAATCCCTAAAATCAATGCATATGTGAATTTGTCCATTCTTTTCTTAACTGGGATGACGCTGGCTAACTAGGTAGGGTATTTTTCTTTCTGGATGAAGCTATCATCGATTAGTTTCTTGACTTCATAAATGACCTATTGTTCTATGTTTAATCACATGCGTCTAGGAGCTTGCTTAATAGGGTTAGCAGTAGGCATTATTGCTAGTTTATGGACTACTACATCAGGAGCCAATCTGAGCATCTCTTCATAACTCCATGCAAAGCAATCCTTAAACTCAATTAATAGCCTAACTAAGTCATTGGTTTCAATTTAGTTCAACAAAGAATTGATGTATGTTGGGCGTGGATCTTCTTCAGTTCCTAAGTTGATTTCTTTGAGCTCATCGATGGTTGACTTGATCTCTTCTTCAAAACCTGGTAGTGCAACTTTGACTTCAAAATCATCTAGATCAGTTGAAGTTTCTAAGCTCCTATGAGTTAATGTGATTTGAAAAGAAACTATTAGATTCCAAATGATTGGTGATGACCAAAGAATCGCATCATCATAAACCCACTATACAAAATCTTAGTCCCGGTCTTGATTGAGAGCTTTTGCATTTGTTCTTACATATTCTTTCGAAGTAGTATGACCTGTGCTTTGACTAAGTATGTGGGATTAACCCTTTCTTTGCTAAATTATGAACACAAGGCAAGTACCAATCAAAAGGTAATTCTATTAAATTTTTATATGAATCATCCTCAAGTTCTACATGAACTTCTTGACTTGAGGATGTTGCTTCCAGAAAGAACCACTGAGTCTTCATACCTATGGATGAATTAGGGGATTCCTTAACTACCATACCCTCAACTTTTTGAGAGGAAAGTAGGGTTAGAGCTAAGGCTCACAACTGATGCCACATATAGACTTGGATATACTTACACTTTGCTTTGGAGCCTGGTCTTCATCACTATCTGGCTCAAGTGTCACCTCCAAGGGAATCTACTACTTAGAAGAGCTGGCTAGTGTGCTAAACATATAAGACTCATCCTATGAACTAGATTCTAAGTCTATATGGATAGTAGGTGTACTCCTAGTAGCTGGGACATATCTTCTATTGGGTGGCCAATAAGGAGGTTTTCCACCCCTAGGACTACCAACGACCTCTTCCTCTCTGGGTCGTCATCTTACCCATATATTGAATGGAGTAATGAACTGATTGAAATCTAATGTCGCTCCACTTCCTCCTCCAAGTCTATTTTCACTCCCTTTATTTTTTTTTTTTCATTTTCTTTTATTTTTTTTTCTCTTTTCTTTTTTTTCCTTTTCTTTTCTTTTTTTTTTATTTTAAACTTTGGCCAAGTTCAGAGAATAGACTTGTTAATTTTGAGGGTGGTAGTAAGCCACATTTTCATATGTCGCCTGAACTATAATGGCTTGAGATCTATTTTGACACAGTAGATGATCCCACCTCTCACAAACTTCATACAGTGATGTAGAGAGGATGGAACTATGTTGTTCTCATGTATCCATGTTCTCTAAAGCAAAGCTATGAAAGATGTGTCTAAGTCTATAATGTGAAACTTGGCTTCGGTCTTCCAATCATCTATCTCCAAGGGCAACACTATGGAGCCTAAGGCCTATACCCTCACTTTGAACTTTCAATCTTCCCTCTTAGACTTGAGTCTTCTTCACTAAGACTTCCCTAGTCTAAGACACTTAACAATTCTTAACCTAAGCCTAAAGACTTAGAAGGGTTAACCATAGAATTAGGTTATGCCTTAGGGATTAGGATAATCCACCTACCCTACAACCCAAATCCAATCGATGTTCACCATCTCAAACCAAACCTCAAGTTCAATTCAAACATCAAATTCAAATCCAAATCTAAACCCAAATTTCAAAACCAAATGATTGAAGCCTATGATCAAATCCAAACTTAAAACCCTTCCTAAGCCATATGACCTATCCCATGGACTTAGCCAAATCTTAATCCAAATCAACCTAAATCAATTGATTTTCTCATAATCAATTTATATCTTCAATCTTCTAAATACAAATCAAATCTACATTTAAATGATCAAAACTAAATCAAACTAAATCAAATTAAATCAAACCCCTTCCTAAGCCATATGATATATCCCATGGGTTTAGCCAAATCTTAATCCAAATTGTCAAACTCAATTGATTTTCTCATAAATCAATCATATTTTCAATCTTTCTTCCAAATTTAAATGAAATACACATTTAAATTATCCAAACTAAATCAAACCAACTCAAAATCCAAACCTAAGCACATAAACCAACTCCATGGACTTAGCCATCTTCATTCCAAAACCAAAATTCAATTGATTTTCTCATGAATCAATCATACCTTCAATCATATTTACAAATATAAATGAAATCTACAATCATCAAGCCAAACCAAAATCAACCCAAGTCACTTTTGACTTGAAATCTACAATCATCACAATTGTAATTGAATTTATATATTAATCCCAAATCCATATAAACTCAACTAAATCAAACTCAACCCAAAAAGCCAACTAAACCCAATTGGTCCACTTGACCCAACTCCATATATCATGATGGGAATGGGCTTCGCTCATCCAAATTTGTAGGATTTGCAATTGACCTACTTAGCCCAATTTGACCTAAAGGTTTGATAAATCAAAACCAAATCCAAATTAATTGAAACCTACAATCATCTTACATTGGTTAACTAAACCCAAACCAACACCAACCAAGCCAATTTTAATTTGGTCAAATTGGTCAACTTAACCATTTGACCCAAAAGAATTTAAATGAGCTAAAATCAAATCTAAGCCAACCACCAAATTACAAATTGGTTGGGTCAGCCTTGACCCACCTATGCACCTAGGACATTGCCCAACCTAACCTAAAGGGTGGTTATTCACATGACCCATGGGAGATGAAATCACATCACCCTATTATTAGAGCATTTGAAACCCATGGGACACCCATGATTCCTCTTCGAACCTCCACACCTTCAACCAACCAAGAGCCAACTCACCTCCTCCTCGCCACCCATGACTCTCGAGATGGCACAAACAAGCCAAACCCAATCCCACATCAATGATGGTGGTATTCACCCCTTTTCCACAAACACACACACAAAATCATTCCTCAAAGCCCTAGTTAAGATGGCAGAGCCATTCCCTAAGCTCCCAAGCTATTCCTCGATCAAAAATTCCATTCATCCATCCAAATAGACACTCCCATTTTGACTTAACTTCCCATTTCTAGCAAAACTCAAATTAACTTATGCACCTTCCTAGCCTCCTAGGACAATAATGAATCATCTCCCAAGCTTCCTGAGCACCGGAGGTGGGACTCGAAAAGTCGAGCTCCAAATCATTGGTTCATGGCCTTCTAAGTGAACAACAAGGAATTGATCCAATTGATGCTCAATAGGGCTTCGCTCCACTACGATGCTTCCTCAATCGCTCGAGCCACTCTTGAGCTCGCAGCATGCTTCCAAAATCGATCCTAAGCCAAAAATAGGTTGGAGATTTTAAAGAAAATTTGCATCTCGTGATCTTGACCATTGGATCCCTCAACGATGTCAAGGTGTGGGATTATTTTGGAGTTAATTTGACCTCGGGTAAGCTCAGAGCAGGTGAGCAATGATGAACATACTCCATTCTCTCTCACTCGCATGATGTTAGATCAGAACCGCCCATTCTAGATCAATGGATCCTTGATTAGATCATCGACCGATTTAATCCTATTAAATTATGGGATTAATCGTAGCATCCACCGCCGCCAATGAGCCGAGTTGGATAAGTTTTGGCACTTTTAGGATCCGCAAGTTTATTTTCCATGCATATCATGTTGGCTCATAATTATTTAATTAATTACTTTAAGGTGACATTGGTAAAGGCAATTCAACTTATTAAGGTTCAACTTAATTAACCAATAAAATCAACTTAATTAAAGTTCCTTAAATTAAATCAAATCACTAATGTGGAAATGGGTTTAAAACAACAAGTGATGATTTCTCTTCTCCTTTAAATCAAATCAAACCAAAACTTAATTAATAAAGAAGCTTTGCTTTAAATAATCTTTTTTTTGATTTGATTGTCCTTAAGAACTAGTTTGGTTGAATGAATCACAAGTTTATATTGATTGTCCTTTCCAATCATGTTAAATTTGGTATGTCATTTGAATTCATGCATCCATCTTTTGAAAATCAAGTAAAATAAAATGGATTTCCTTTATGTATTGCATGTGTTGATTTAATTTATTAATGTTATTATCACAATTAAATCCAACTGTATTTTCAAAAGCTTATAAATGAATAATAATATGTTGAAAGCATGTGCTTATAAATACATAAGAAATCCATGTTATAGTTTAAGTGTATGAATGTTGAGTTCTCTTCTATTCATGTATTAATTTATATAAGATTGAATGGTAACTATATATAAGACATAACATAATGTTTTAGCTAGCCCCTGGAGGTTATTTGATTACCTCCTCCTGGTTTGTTACTTGTTGCTAAAATAAAAAGAAGAAATCTTCAATCAATTTGTTCTTTGTTAAAAAAAAGAAAACCCTAAACTAAACTAAAACTAACTAAACCTAAACCCTAAACCCTAAACTATAAACCTAAACCCTAAAACCCTAAACTAAAAAACCTAAAACCTACAACTAAAACCCTAAACCCTAAACCCCAAACTTAAACTAAACCCTAAAACCCTAAACCCTAAACCATAAACCCTAAAACCTAAAACCTAAACCTAATCTAAATAAAATTTAAAAATAAAATAAATAAAAAAATCCTAAACCTAAATTAAATAAAAAATAAAATAAATGAAAAAGCTAAATTAAAACTTAAACCTAAACCAAAAATAAAAAATAAAATAAAATAAAAATTAAAAATTATACTATAAATAAAATAAATAAAAAACTAAACTAAACTAAAAAATCAAATAAACCTAAAAATAAAAAAGCTAAATAAAATAAAAACTAAACATAAAATAAAAATAAAATAAGCCTAAAATAAAATAAATTAAAAACTAAATAAAGACCTAAACATGATAATAAACCTAAAATAAATAATATATTAAACCTAAACCCTAAACCCAAAAACTAAACCTAAAATAAACAAAATAAAATAAACATAAACCAAAACTAAAACAAATAAAACTTAAACCTAAACCTAAAATAAACAAAACCTAAACCCTAAACTAAAAAATAAAAAAAAACTAAAAATAAACTAAACCTAAAAAAAAACCTAAAAAAAACCTAAATAAAAAAACCTAAAACCCGAACCTAAAAAAAATAAAATTAAAACCTAAACCAAACCTTAAAAAAAACTAAAACCTAAAAAAAAACTGAACTAAAAGATAAACATAAACCTAAACCTAAACCTAAAAAATAAACTAAAAGAAAAAACCTAAACTAAAATAAATAAACCTAAAATAAATAAACTAAACTAAATAAAATAAAACATAAATAAATAAAATAAAAAATAAATAAACTAAAATAAATAAAAATAAAATAAACTTAAACCTACTATTAATTTTTTTTAAAAGAACCCTAAACCCTAAAACTAATAAACCCTAAAATAAACCTAATCTAAACTAAACCCTAAACCTCAACCCTAACCCTAACTATCCTAAACCCTAAACTTAAACCTAAACCCAAAACCTAAACCCTAAACCCAAAATCCAACTATAAACGCTAAACCCTAAACCCTAAAACACTAAACCCTAAAGAAAAGTCTATACTATAAACTCAACCCTAAAATTAAACCTGTTAACCCTAAACCCTAAACCTAAACCCTAAAACCCTAAAGTCAAACACTAAACTAAACCCTAAACCCTAAACATTAACCCTAAACTCTAAATAAAATCCTAAACCCAAAGATAAACCCTAAACAAACCCTAACCCTAAAAAAAACCTAAAACCTAAACATAAACTAAATAAATCCAAAATAAAATAAATAAAAAAACCTAAACTAAACTAAAATAAAAATAAACCTAAACTAAACCTAAATCTAAACTTAAACCTAAAAATAAAATAAAATAAAATAATCTAATAAAAATAAAATAAATAAAAACCTAAACTAAACTAAAAAATAAATTAAACTATGAATAAAAAACTTAAATAAAAAAAATAAATAAATTAATAAACCTAAAATAAAAAAAATTAAAACTAAATAAAAACTTAAACATAATAAATAAAAATAAAACATAAAATAAAAATAAAAATAAACAAAATAAAATAAACCTAAACCTAAACTAAAATAAACTAAACTAAAATAAATAAAAACTAAACCTAAACCTAAACCTAAACTAAATAACACTAGTTAAACTAAAAATAAACTTAAACCTAAAAAAAAAATTAAACCTAAAAATAAACTAAATAAAACCTAAACCTAAACCTAAAAAATAAAATAAAACCTAACTAAGCTAAAATAAAAAAAAATAAAACTAAACTAAAATAAAATAAAAATAAACTAAAAAAAGACCTAAACCAAAACCTAAACCTAAAAAATAAACTAAAATAAAACCTAAACTAAAATAAATAAACCAATTAAAAATAAAAAATAAAATAAAATAAACTAAAATAAAAAAGTAAACTAAATAAACCTTAACTTACTGGTTTACTTAATTTAAAATAAAAATAATAAATAAATAAATAAACCCTAAATCAAACCTAAACCCAAAACCCAAAACCCAAAAACCCTAAACCTAAATAAAACCCTAAACCCTAAACACTAAAACCTAAACCCCAAACCCTAAACTCAAACCTTAAACCAAACCCTAAACCCTAAAAAAAATAAAACTAAACTAAATATAAACCTAAAAGAAAATTAATAAAACCTAAAGCTAAATAAAAAAATAAAAAAATAAAATAAACCTAAACTAAAACCTAAACCTAAACCTAAACCTAAAAAAAAAAATAAAATAAAATAAAACTAAACTAAAATAAAATAAAATAAATAAAACCTAAACTAAATAAAAATAAACCTAAAATAAAAATCTAAATAAAATAAAAACTACATAAAATAAAATAAAATAAAACCTAAAATAAAAATAAACCTAAAATAAATAATAAATAAAAAACCTAAACCTAACTAAAAAAACTAAAAAAAAACCAAAAAAAAAAAAGAAAACAAAATAAACCTAAACCTAAACTAAAATAAACTAAAATAAAATAAACAAAACCTAAACATAAACCTAAAATAAAGTAAACAAACCTAAAATAAATAAAATAAAATAAACTAAAATAAACCTAAACCTAAACTAAACCTTAAAATAAACCTAAAATAAAATCCTAAAACCTAAACCTAAAAAATAAAATAAAACCATAAACCTAAAACCTAAAAAAAATAAACCTAAACCTATAAAATAAAATAAAATAAAACTAAACTAAAATAAACATAAACCTAAACCTAAACAAAAAAAAAAATAGATATAAACTAAAATAAATAAACCAAAAAAATAAATAAACTAAACTAAATAAAATAAAAAAAAACATAAATAAAATAAATAAATAAAAAATAAACCTAAATAAACCTAAACCTGTTAATTTTTTTTTCTACAAAACCCTAAACCCTAAACCCTAAACCTAAACCTAAAACTAAACCTAAACCTAAACCCTAAACCCTAATACTAACAATAAAACATAAACCCTAAACCTACAACCCTAAATCCTAAATCTTAAAAAACCCTAAACCCTAAACCCTAAACACTAAACTAACCCTAAACCCTAAACCATAACAAAAAACCTAAGTAAAACCTAAAAAACTTAAAAAAATCTAAACTAAACTAAAACTTAAAAATTAATTTAATAAATAAAACCTAAACTAAACCTAAACCTAAACCTAAAATAAAATAAAAATAATAAAAAATAAACTAAAATAAAATAAATAATAACCAAACTAAACTAAAAAATAAAATAATCTAAGAATAAAATACTAAATAAAATAAAAAAATAAATGTAAAATTAAAATAAAATAAACTTAAAATAAAATAAAATAAAACTAAATAAAAACTAAACTAAATAATAAACCTAAAATTAAAATTAAATATAAAAAATAAAACCTAAATCAAACTAAAAAACCTAAAATAAAATAAAATAAACAAAATAAAATAAACCTGTACCTAAACTAAAATAAACTAAACTAAAATAAATAAAACCTAAATCTATACCCAAAATAAACTTAACCTAAACCTAAACCTAAAGTAAATAATATAAAATAAACTAAAAATAAACCTAAACCTAAACTAAAAAAATATAAAACCTAAAAATAACCCAAAAGTAAAAACCTAAACTTATAAAAATGAATACAAACCTAAACCTAAACCAAAAAAATAAAAAATAAAACCTAAACCAACAAAATAAAATAAAATAAAATAAAACTCAACTAAAAAAAGTAAACATAAACCTAAACTAAACCTAAAACATAAACTATAACTAAAATAATCTAAATAAACATAAAATAAATAAACTAAACTAAATAAAATAAAAAAATAAGCTAAAAAAAGTAAAAAAATAAAATAATCTAAAATAAATAAAAATAAATTAAATAAACTAAATAAAAAACTACTATTTTTTTTAAAACCCATAAACCCTAAATCTTAAACCTAAACCCTAAATAAACCCTAAACCTAAAAGCATAAACCCTAAAACCTAAAACCTTGAATCCTAAATAAACACTAAACCCTAACCCAAACCCTAAACCTTCAACCCCAAACCTAAACCTAAAACCTAAAGTAACTAAAATTAAGAAATAAACTTAAACCTAAAACCTAATAAACCTAAACCTAAACCCCATGAATGGGCGAACCTGAAGAACATCAAACCGCTCAATCTAGATCTGGTGGCAAAGGTGGTGGAAATGATTAGTGGTGGTGGGGATCCGAGGTTCATGGAGGTGGTGAAAGCAATGGTGGTTATGGAGGCGGAAAAATGGAGGTTACATCCATGGTGGTGGTGGATGGAGATCGGGATATGATGGTGGATCAACAAGGGTGGTTATGGCAACAAATCAAGAACATCCGACTACTTAAACTTTCTTTACAAGAGAATTAAATTTTGATTTTCTATGTGTGCTCATTTTTTATCAAAGTCATCGCTTGTGTCTAGAAAACTTGGTGTGTTACTTGTTTGATGAAATAAAAGAAGAAATATTGAATATTTATTCTAAAAAAAAAACAAAAACCCTAAACCTAAAACCTAAACCCAAAACCTAAAATAAACCTAAAACCATAAACCATAAACACTAAATCATAAACCCTAAATCTAAAACCCTAAACCCTAAACCCTAAAGCTAAAACCTAAACCCTAAACCTAAACCATAAACCTAAACCCTAAACTCTGAAGCTAAACCCTAAACCCCTAAACCTAAAACCCTAACCCTAAACACTAAACTCTAAACCTAAACCCTAAAACTAAACCTAAACTAAACCCTAACCCTAAACTAAAATAAACCTAAACACTAAAATAAACTAAATAAACCTAAAAATAAAATATAAAAATAAATAAACTAAAATAAAATAAATAAAACCTAAACTAAATTATAAAAAACTAAAATAAAATACCTAAATAAAATAAACCTAAATAAAATAAAATAGTAAACCTAAAGTAAAATAAAAATAAATACTAAATAAAATAAACTATTAAATAAACCTAAATAAAAAACTAAAAAAACCTAAACCTAAACTAAATAAATAAAATAAACCTAAACAAAAAAAAAATTAGCTAAAATTAAAAAAAAACTAAAATAAACCAAAAAAATAAACCAAAACCTAAACCTAGAAAAAATAAAATAAAACCTAAACCTAAACCAAAAATAAAAATCAAACCTAAACATAAAAATAAAATAAAATAAATTAAACTAAAAGATAAACATAAACCTAAACCTAATAAAAAAATAAACTAAAATAAAAAAACTAAATTAAAATAAATAAAAATAAAATAAATAAACTAAACTAAAAAAAATAAAAAAACCTAAATAAAAATATAAAAAAATAAATAAACTAAATAAACCTAAACATAATGGTTTACAAAAAATGTTTTTTTAAAAAAAACTTATCCCTAAACACTAAATCCCACCTAACCAAAACAACTAAACCCTAAACTAACCATAAACCCTAAACTTACAACCCTAAACCTAAAAAAATCCTAAACCCTAAACTAACCTAAACCCTACCTAAGCACCCCTAACCTTAAACCTAAAACTAAACCTAAACTTAAACCTAAACCAACCTAAACCTAAACTAACCCTATAAACCTAGCCTAAACCCTAAAGTAAAACCCTAAACTAAACTAAAACTAAAAAAACCCTAAACCTAAACCCTAAACCTAAAAAAATACTAAACCTAAAGCATAAATAATAAAACCTAAATAAACTAAATACCTAAACATAAACCCTAAACCTAACCCTAATCCCTAACCATAAACATAAACCTAAACTAAACTAAATAAAACCTAAAATAAATAAATAAAAATCATAAACTTAAATAAAATAAATGATAAAATAAACTAAATAACCTAAACCTAAAACTAAAAATAAAATATAATAAAATAAAAATAAAATACAATAATAATGTAAATAAAAACTTAAACTAAAATTGAAAAATAAAATAAACCTAAAATAACATAAAATAAAATAAAAACTAAATAAAAACCTAAACCTAAAATAAAAAATAAAAAATAAAAAACCTAAACCCCAAAAAAAACCTAAACTAAAATAAAAAATAAAATAAATAAAATAAAATAAAATAAAAAACTAAAATAAATAAAACCTAAACCTAAACCTAAACCTAATAAAACAAAATAAACTAAAAATAAACCTAAACTTAAACTAAAAAAGAAAACCTAAAATAAACATAAAATAAAAAACCTAAAACCTAAACCTAAAATAATAATATTTAAACATAAACCTAAAATAAAATAAAAAAATAAAACCTAAAAAAAAATTAAATCTCAACTATAAAATAAACCTAAACCTAAAAAAAATAAACTAAAAAAACCTAAACTAAAATAAATAAACTAAAATAAATAAAATAAACTAATTAAAAATAAAAAATAAACCTAAATAAAAATAAAGTAAACTAAAATAAACCTAAACCTATCGATTAACTTAATTTTTTTTTTAAAAAACTTTAAACCTAAATCCTAAACTAACCCTAAACCCTAAACCCTAAACCCTAAACCCTAAACACTTACCCCTAAACTAACAATCGTAAACCCTAAACCCTAAAAAGCAAAAAAAATCTAAACCTAAACTAAATTAAACTTAAAAATAAAATAAATAAATAAAAAGCTAAACCAAAATAAATTTAAATAAAAACCTAAACTAAAACCTAAACCTACACCTAAAAAATAATAAAAAATTAAAACTAAACTAAAATAAAATAAATAAAACCTAAAATAAATTAAAAAAATAAAACCTAAATAAATAAAAGGTAAAATAAAAAATAAAATATAATAAAACCTAAATAAAATAAAAAATAAAACTAAATAAAATGTATATAAAAATTAAAATGAAAACAAATTGAATAATCTAAAATAAATGAAAATAAATTAAAGAAACCTAAACCTACCAATTTACTTAATATAAAAAACTTTAAAATAAAAAAATAAACCCTAAAACTAACCATAAATAACCCTAAACCTAAACCCTAAGCAAACCCTAAACCTAAACCATTAACCCTAAACCTAAAAAACATAAAACCCTAAAACCTAAACTAAACACTAAACTAAAACCCTAAACCCTAAAACATATAACCCTAAACCATAAAACCCCAAACCCTAAACCCTAAACCCTAAACCAGAAAAAAAAAGCTAAAACCAAAACCTAAACTAAATAAAACCTAAAATAAATTAAATAAAAACCTAAACCTAAATAAAATAAATAAATTAAAACCTAAACCTAAACCCAAATTAAAATAGAATAAATAAATAAATAAAACCTAATAATTATAAAATAAATAATACTAAAATAAAAAAACCTAAATAAAAAACCTATAAATAAAAAATAAAATAAAACTAAATAAAACCTAAACCTAAAAAAAACCTAAAAATAAATAAAATTAAACCTAAACCCTAAACTAAAAAACCTAACCTAAACTAAAATAAATAAAACCCAAATAAATAAAAAAAATAAAATAAACCTACTCTAAACTAAATAAAATAAAATAAACCTAAACTTAAACAAAAAAAATAAAACCTAAAAATATACCTAAAATTAAAACCTAAAACCAAAACCTAAAAAAATAAAATAAAAACCTAAACATAAACCTAATCATAAAAAATAAACTAATCCTAAAAAAATAAAATAAAAAATAAAACTAAACTAAAAAAATAAACATAAACCTAAACCTAAACTAAAAAATAAACTAAAATAAAAATGTAAACTAAAATAAATAAACATAAAATAAATAATAAATAAAATAACAAATAAACTAAATAAAAATAACTAAATAAACTAAATAAATAAAACCTATCATATTTAAATTTTTTTTAAATAACCTAAATCCTAAACACTAAAGTCTAATCTAAATCTAAACTACACCAAGCCTAAACTAAAACTAATAAACCCTAAACCTAAACTAAATAAAACCTAAACCCTAAACCTAAAAAAGAAACCCTAAGAAACCCTAACCTTAAACCCTAAACCCTAAACCCTAAACCCCAACCTACCCCTAAACTTAAACTAACCTAAATAAAGCCTAAAACCCCAAACCCCAAAGCTAAACCCTAAATACACTAAACCCTAATCCCTAAACCTTGAACCCTAAACCTAAACCCTAAACTAACCTAAACCCTAACCCTAAACCTTAAAGCTAACCTAAAACCTAAACTAAACTAAATAAAGCTAAAATAAAATAAATAAAAAATCTAAACCTAAATAAAATAAGAAAATAAAAAAATAAAACCTAAAACCTAAACTAAAAAATAAAATAAAATAAAATAAAATACTAAACTAAAATAATATAAATAAAACCTAAACTAAATAATAAAAATAAAGTAAACCTAAAATAAACTATATAAATAAAACCCAAAATAAAAAAAAAAAAAAAATAAAATAAACTTAAAATAAAATAAAATAAAACTAAGTAAAAAAACCTAAACCTAAAAATAAATAAAATTAAAACCTAAACTCTAAACTATATAAAACCCTAAACCTTATCTAAAATAAATAAAACAAACCAAACCTAAAATAAACCTAAACCTAATTAAAATAAAAAATAAACTAAAATAAACCTAAACCTAAACTAAAAGAATAAACCCAAAAATAAACCTAAAATAAATAATGAAAACCAAAAAAAAAACATACACCTAAAAATAAAAAAATAAAACCTAAACTAAAAATAAAATAAAAAAACTAAACTAAAAAATAAACATTAACCTAAACCTAAACCTAAAAAATAAACTAAAATTAAAAATGTAAACTAAAATAAATAAACTAAACTAAATAAAAAAATAAACCTATTTAAAAATAAAAAATAAAATAAACTAAAATAAATAAAATATACTAAATAAACTATAAACATAAACCTATAAAATTTTTTAAACCCTAAACCTTAAATCCTAAACTCCATAAAACCCTAAACCCTAACTAAAACTAAACCTAAACCCTAAACCTAAAACTAAACCTAAACCTAAAACCCCAAACCTAAACTAAACCCTAAACTTAAACCCTAAAATAAACCCTAAAATAACCCTACCCTAAACCTAAATAACTCTAAACCCTAAACACTAAACTAAATAACCCTAACCTAAACCCTAAACCCTAAAATAAAACCCTAAAACTTAAATTAAATCATAAAGTTTAAACCTAAACCTAAACTAAACTAACCCTAAGCCCTAAACCTAAACACTAAAGAAACACTAAATCCTAAATCTTAAACACTAAACCTAAATAAACCTAAACCCTAAACTTAAACCTAAACTAACCTAAAACCTAAACCATAAAAGTTAAAAAAACCTAAGCTAAAAAATAAAAAATAAAATAAATAAAAAAACATAGCTAAATAAAATAAAATAAAAATTAAATAAAAACATAAACTAAAACCTAAACCTAAACTTAAAACTAAACTAACCTAAAACCTAACCTAACCCTAAACCTAAACCCTAAAATAAACTATAAAGAAACACTAAACCCTAAACCATAAACAAACTAAACCAAAACCCTAAACCCTAAACTTAAACTAAAAACCTAAAACCTAAACCTAAAAGAAAACCTAAACCTAAGAAATAAAATCTAAAAAATAAAATAAATAAAACACTTAAACCAAAATAAATAAAAAATAAAATTAAATAAAAACATAAATTAAAATCTAAACCTAAACCTAAAAATAATAAAAATAAAAACTAAACTAAAATAAAATAAATAAAACTCTAAACTAAACTAAAAAAATAAAAAATCTAAATAAAATATAAACAACCTAAATAAAAAATAAAATAAACTTAAAAAATAAAAAACTAAATAAAAACCTAAACCTAAATTATAAAATTAAAATAAATAAAAAAAGAAAACCTAAACCTAAATTAAAAAAAAAAACTTAAACCTAAATTAATTAAAATAAATAAAACCAAACCTAAACAAAAAAACTAAACTAAAACTAAATAAACTAAAATAAAAAATAATATAAACTAAACTTAAACTTAAACTAAAAAAAAAATAAACCTAAAAATAAACCTAAAATAAAACCTAAAACCTAAACCTAAAAAACTAAAATAAAACCTAAACTAAACTTAAAAAAAAAAATAAAACCTAACCATAAATAAGATAAAATAAAACTACTAAAAAATAAACCTAACCCTAAAAAAAAATAAACTAAATAAAAACTAAACTAAAATAAATAAACTAAACTAAAAAAAATAAAATAAACCTAAATAAAGTAAAAATAAAAAATAAACTAAAATAAATAAAATAATAAACATAAACCTAAACTTAATTTAAAAAATAAAAAAATTAAACTAAAAAAAGAAAACCACTACCCTAAACCCAAATAAACCCAACCCTAAACCTAAACCTTAAAAAATAAAACCCTAAACTAAAAAAACCTAAAAACCTAAACCTAAACTACATAAACCTAAAAATAAAATAAAAAAAAACTTAAAACTAAATAAAATTTAAAATAAAATAAAATAAAAGGACTAAACTAAAACCAAAAACCTAACTAAAATAAAATAAAAGAAAATAAAATCAAACTAAAATAAAATAAATAAAACTTAAACTAAACTAAAAAATAAAATAAATATAAAATAAAAAAACCTAATAAAATTAAACCTAAACTAAATAAATAAAATAAAAACAAAATAAAATAAAACCTAAAAAATAAACCTAAAATAAATAAAAAATAAAATAAACCCTAAACTAAAAAAAAACCTAAACTTAAAATAAAAAAAAAATAAAATAAACTAAACCTAAATTAAAATAAATAAACTAAAATAAATAAAACCTAAACCTAAACTTAAAATAACTAAACCTAAATCCTAATCTAAATAAAATAAAATAAAAAAACCTAAATAAAACCTAAACCTAAACCCTAAAAAAAATAATAAAAACTAAACCTAAACCTAAATAAAATCTAACCCCTAAACCTAATAATAAAAAAATAAAACTAAACCTAAAAAAAATAAAATAAAATAAAATAAAGTAAACTAAAAAAATAAACATAAACTAAACCTAAACCTAAAAAAAATAATCTAAATGAAAACCTAAACTAAAATAAATAAACATAAAACATAAACTAACAAAATAAAAAAAATAAACCTAATAAAAAATATAAATAAACTAAATAAACTAAATAAACTAAACAATATAATTTAAAAAACTAAACATTAAACTAAAACTAAACCCTAAATCCTAAACCCTAAACCCCAAACCCTAAAACTAAAAAATTAAAAAACTAAAAAAAAAAATAAACTAACCCTCCCTAAACTAAAACTAAAAAAACTAAAACTATAAAATAATAAACTAATAAAAATTAATAAAACCTAAATAAATAAACTAAACCTAAAACCCAAATAAAAATTAAAACCCCCCACCCAAAAAAAAAACTAAAATAATAATAACTAAACTAATAAAAAAACAATAAAACAAAAATAAACTAATAAACTAACAAAACCATTAATAACTAAAACTAAAAAATTAAACTAAAAGAACATAAAATTAATAAAACTACTAAAACTAAAAAAACTAATAAAAACTAATAAAAAACTAATAAAAACTAAATAAAACAAAAAATAACTAATTAAACTAAAAAATAATTAAATAATAAATAACTAAATTCTAATCCATGAAAACAAAACTAATAAAACCCTAAAAAAGCTAAACCCTAAACCTAAAAAAAAACTAAACTAAACCAATAAATAAAAAACCTAAACCCTAAACCCAGAAACTAAAAAACAAAACAAAAAACCTAGACCCATCCGCATCCCTTCCCATCCCAGCTCTAGATTCTTGAATCCCTTTCCTTTTCATTTTCTTTCTCAGCATTTCTGGGCTGGTTTTCCAGAAATTTCTTCTGGTTCGGTTTTGGATCTTCGTCCTTTGGCCCATCCTTGTTCAGTTTTTAAGTGGCACCATTTTCCATGTCATCGAGTTCTGTGAATACTTAGGAAAAAACCAAATGCTCCAGCTGCTCCATCTCGGGCTTCCGATTCTTTGGGTATAGCTAAACTTTTTGCCTCTAAATTCTTCAAAGATGCATTTAGTAAGGATTCTTCAACCTCTTGATCTTTCTTTAAACGGTTCATACGACCTTCAAAGGTGTTCCAACTATTATCTGCTTTGACTTGGATATTGAAAAACTAGAGCCTTTATGCTATACTTTGATTGGAAAATTTCTTTTGGTGTCCTAATATGGAAGAAATTTTTTTTCATTCATGACTTGAATCTTTCCAGTGTTTTTTGATTGGTTTACTGGTAGATATAAAATGTGTATAATGACCTTGATAGTCATATGTTTACTCACGATCTTATTATGTTAAAACTATCAAATGTGTATTCTTAAATGAACTATTTTTGACATTAAAGTGGAATCTCCTATAGCATATTATTTTTACTAATATTCGGGTTCACTTTATTAATTATCAATTCTTGCATTATGTGGGTTCTATTTTTGGTAGACCCTTGCAAATCAAGCAACCATAGCCAAATCAGTGCCAGCTGGATCCTTTTAAAATTAATGTAATAAAGAAATTTCCTAATGAGGTGTGGATTGGATTGGAGAAATATGGAAATTTCCAGCAAGTTGAGTTTAAAAACTTCCTTGCTTTCTACAATCATTGCAAAACTCATGGCCATGATGTATCAAAAAGTTTCATTACTCATCAACATCTTTGAAAGAAAGTGGTTAAAAATCCTAAGGTTGCTGGAAAAATTAGAGATTTAAAATGTGATAAAAGAAATTCTACTTTAAATGAAAAGGATAATGGCGCTGTGAATAAAGTTATTGAGGTTTATAATGATGTTTCTAATGTTCCTAATGTTGTTCCCAATCTAAGGAGTAGTGATAAGCTTGTCAAAAATTCTTCTGAAACTATTTTGGAGAGTAATCAAGTTTCGGCTGCTATTATTTCTATTATTCCTAAAAATTTTCAAGTGGATGATTTCCCTGTTTTAGTTTTTAATTCTAAAGAGATTTGTGATAAAGTTGCTAAAAATATTATAGAAAATGTTTTCATTATTTCTCCTCAAAAATATTTAAAATAAAATCTTGTTTTATTTTCTTTGAATTTGGACAAGAATGATGGTATGGAGCTTGATAATGGGCAGCCAAGTGTTTGTTTGCTTAATAAATCTATTTTTCCCCTTCTTTAACTGTTATTCTGGATGGTATTTTGCTTAGTGATAATTCTCATTTAATGGAGAAGAGGATTTATCTTCTTGTCAAATGGGATCTTCTCCTAAATCTATTATTAATAATGATGATGAAAAATTTTCTGATGATGAATCCATGGAGAATGAGATCAGTTTTCAAACTATTTTTGTGATTAGGAAATTTTTTTTAAAATTCTCTTCCTAAAGTTTCTAGAACTTCTACATCCTCTTTGCCTTATAAAAATTAATGTTTAACTTTATTATTTGGAATATGAGGGGCATTGGTACTCTTACTATTAGAAATAGAATTAGAATCTTTGTAGAATTTATAATGTTGGTTTTTGGTTATTCTTGAAGCTCTTTTTTTCTTCTAAAATATTGCCAAGATGATTGGTTTTAACAACTTTTATTTCAATAAGAATAATAAGATTTGGTTATTTTGGAATAATTCTCTTTCTATTAATGATTTTCATCAAGTTATTAATGTGTATATTTCATTTGGTGATTGTAATGCTTTTGGATCTTTTGTTTATGTTGCTTGTAACATGTTAGAGAGGAGAATTCCTTGGGATCAATTATCTAATTTTGCTTCTGTTGTTAATGATTCTTGGATTGTTGGTGGGGATTTAATACAGTCATTTCTTTGAATGAAAGGAAAGGGGGTTCTTTACCAAATTTACATTCAATGGAAGATTTTGCATATATGATTTTGGATTGTAATATTCATGATGTTGGTTTCATTAGTTCTCAATTTACTTGGAATAATCATAGATTGTGGTAGTGGTTGGATCATGCTTTATTTAATAATTATTGGTTAAACTTGGCCTTTAACTTTGGTGGAGCATCTTAGTAGAACTTTCTGATCATGCTCCTCTTTGATTACTATTAAGGATGATATTCATAATAATAATGTCATTAAAATTCTTATTTTCAAAATGTGGTTATAAGATAAAAGTTTTCTGATGTTATTGCTTATAATTGGTACTCTTTTCTCCGATAATTTTGCATTTGAAGAGATTTTGGCTTAAGCTAAGCAAAGGCTTAAGCATAATATCACTTGGTGGAATAGAAATACTTTAAAATACTTTTGATAATATCAAGAATATGGGACAAAGGTGAAAGATTTGAAAGAACTTGTTATTCTGATTCTTCTTTTGTTCTAATCTTGCTGAAGCTAAAGATAATCTCATTAAGTTTAGGATATGGAGGAGACTTATTAGAGACAAAAGTAGCGTCTAAGCATTTTGGGGAAAGAAACACTAAATATTTTTTTATGCTTTGGTAATGAAAGAAGAGTTCTTGGTCACATTCATAAAATTAGAACTTTGCATGGTTCTTGGCTTACGACAAGAGGATATATTTTCTTTTAATTATTTTAAAGATCATTTAAATAAAATTATCAACTTGAGCATTTATCAATCCCTCTATCATCCCTTCTATTATGTCTGAGGATAATGAGTGCTTGGTTACTCCTCCTTATTAATATTCTTAATGGTATGAGTGTTGATTCTGTTGCAGAGTCGGATGGTTACAGTACTTTATTCTTTTAAAAATATTAGTTTATTATTAAAATTGACTTTGTTAATGTTGTTAAGGATTTTTTTCAGGAAAATTCAATTCGTAAATATTTTACTAGCACTTCTATTATTCTTATTCCTAAGAAAGATAATCCTGACTTTTGGAATGACTTTAGACCTATTAGTCTTTGTACTTTTTTCAATAAATTGATTTTTAAAATTTTGAGTAATAAGCTTAGTATGTTTCTTCCTAAGATTATCTCTCCTAATCAAACTAGCTTTGTGAAAGGTAGAACTATTTCAGATAACATATTGCTTGCTCAAGAATTGATTCATGATTTGAATGTTAAAACTATAGGTGACAATTTACATTTTAAGCTTGACATCACCAAAGCTTATGATAACATTTCTTGGGATTTTCTTAATAGCATTCTTACTTTATTTGGTTTTCTAATCATTTTGTCTCTTGGTTGACAATATAATCAAAATGTTTGGTTTTCATTAATTATCAATGGTGAAAACTTTGGTTTCTTTATTTCCTCTCAAGGAATAAGACAAGCTGACTCTCTTTTTCCATCACTTTTTATTATTTTGGTTGAATATTTGTCTTGTTGGCTTAATCTTTTTTTGAGAAGAATTCTAGTATGTATTTCAGGAATCATGGTGGTTTGGCTATCTCTCACTTAAGCTTTGTTGTTCATTTCATAATTTTTTGTAATGGCTCATTACATTCTGTTAAAAAGATTAAAGATTTTTAAATAAATTTGAAAAAAAAATTGGCCTTTTGATTAATACTCATAAAAGTTGTTTTATCACTTCTACTTCTATTTATGTTCATAGAATTAATAAGATAAATGATATCACTAGTTTTTCTCATCAAAATCTTCCTATTAAATTTTTAGGCTCCCCTTTTTATTGTAGCCATAAGAGATCCCATCTCTTTGATGAGGTAACTCTTAATATTCAAAAAAAATTTCTATTGTTGAATTTCATTTTTTATCTTTTGGTGGTAGTTTAATTGTTATTAAAATTATTCTTTATTCTCTTCCTTTTTACTTGTTGCTTAATATTGTTCCTACTTCCCTTATTCTTATCAGGATTGAAAGACTTTTTAATATGTTTTTTTGAGGCTCTAGGAATTGACCAAAAGGCTTCATTGGACTTCTTGGTCTAATATGTAGTACTATTTATGAAGGTGTTATTGGGTGTAGATCATTGATGGATTCCACCAATGTTTTTTCTTATAAACTTTAGTCAAATTTTTAGAAAAATGAAAGTCTCTGGACTAAATTCATGAAATTTAAATATTACAAAGGTTAGCATCTTTTAATTTGCAATTATAAACATGGCGACTCTATTGTTTGGAAATCGCTCTGTGATATTAAATGGAAAGCGGAACCTCTCATTTTTTGGGGTATTAATAATGGATCTTCATTTTTTTTTGGCAAGATAACTGGATGGGGATTTTTCCATTGATTTTTGCTTAATACTCACTCTACTTCTTCTTTGAAAGTTAGTCATTTTATTTATAATGTTGAAAGGAATTTCTCTCTTTTAAATAATTTGATTCATGATTTCATTAGTAATAACATCATTAATATTCATATTGATGGTAATTTTCTAAATCAAATTCTTTTAAAATTTTCTAGTAATGGAGAATTTTCAATTAAAGATACTTGACACTATATAAGAGTTAAAAAATCCTCTTCTTCTATTTTCCTTAAATTTTTGAATAATATTATTCTTAATTTTTATTCTATTATTGGATGGAGAATTTTAAGGGATTATATTACTATTGATTCTTTACTTTTGGACAAAGGTTTTCCTCTACCCTCTAAATCCATGTGTTGCTTTTATATTGAGAATATTAGTCATGTTTTTGTTAATGGTGCCATTGCCTCTAAAGTTTGGGGTTTGTATGAAGATTTATTTAAAATAAGTTGTTTTAATGGTAATTATACTTTAATGCAACTTCTTGACTCTTATTTTCTTAATATTGTTGAAGGGCATATCAAAATTATGGTGGTTGTTACTTTGATTTGGTTTATTTGGCTCGACAGAAATGATGCTAAGCATCATAATGTGCCAATGAATCATAAGAGAATTACTGCTACGACTAAAGATAAGATTTATTCTTTATATAAGGCTGCTCTTCTTAGTGGTACTCAATTTAAAGGTTGCAAGTTTGTTGCCTCTAAATTGGGTATCAGTTTTCCTTATTATGACTCATCTACAGATTATAAATTATTCATTGGATTAAGCCTCTTAATTATTGTATTAAAATTATCGATGGTTCTATTTGCACAGAACAAGTTTGTTGTGGTGGTATTTTTTAGAAATAATCTTGGGAATATTATCTTGGATTTTCCACTCTCTCTACTAATTCTATTATTTTTGTTGAATTGATGGTGGTTTATCATGCTCTTAAGCTTTGTTTGGATAGAAATTTTTCCTATTTGATTGGAATCGATGTTGAGATGATTGTTGCTATGATCAATTCTAACCATAAGAATGCTGAGCTTTTTATTTAATTAAAATATTAAAGCAATTATCACTAAACATTCTTTTAAAATTACTCATATTTTAAGAGAAGGTAATGCTTCTTGATTTCTTAGCGGTTTGGGGTGTAATCTCTTTGATTTTACTTTGTTTACCAATCTAATATTCTCGAATTAAGAGGGTTGTCTAATTTAGATAAATCTGATTTGCCTTATGTTAGATTTTATTAGTTTTTTTCTTTCTTTTATGTTGGTGGTTTTCTTAGGGCTACTGTTTGGGAGCTTCTGGTGGTTGTGGTTTGTTCGGTTGTTGTTTGCTCCTATTCTTTTTAGTGGTTTTATGTTCTTGTTTTATTCCTATATTTTACAAGTTGGAATGCCAGCTTCTGTTATTTTGGTTTTCAAGCTATTGTCGATTATTGTTCCTATTTTTATTATGGTATGTCTTGTGGGTTTTTTTTTTGGCTTTTATTTGGTGGGTTGGATTTCTTTGTTCGCTTTGTGGTTGGTCTCTTTGAGATTCTTGGTTTTGGGTTGCTTTCTCTAGAGGTGATGTTGGTTGTGCTCTATTTTCTTTTTTAGTCAATAATGGTTTGGTTTTGGGTGTGGCTGTTGCTTTCCTTTGTGGCTTTGGTGGTTGTGTTGTTACTTATTTTGGTTGGTAGCTATTGTGGTTACTTTAATCTAGTTGGAGTTGCTGAGCTTGCTGGTTGCTTCTCTTCTTCCCCCATTGCTTCTATTTCTAGTATTTCTTCCTTGGTTGGTGACTTTGTTTCTTACTCCTACTACTTTTGGGTGGTTGGATGGTTGTATCGGCTTAAAAAATTTTCTTTGTTTGCTAAGATTTTTCTACTGTTGTCCCCTTTGGCCGGTGGCTTTATTATTGTTCTTTAATTTTTGGTGGCTGGTTCTAGATCTTTGCTGGTTATTGGTGTGTGCTCTGGTGCCTTTGTGAGGTTTGTTGGTTATGATGGCTAAGATGTTTACACTTTTATGTTGGTTGGCAGCATTTTTTGTGACTGTAACCCTCCTTTCGGTGTTTGGCTGCTCACAAATTTTTGTTTCCCCTTCTAATGTTTGTGACTAAGCCTGAGCCTTTTCTTTGGTTTTTCTTTCCTTTCTCTTTATCTCTATTTATTTTCTTTTAATTGTGCTTATCTCTTTAGTTTTTTCTTACAGGTTTCCTTCATTTCCTCTTGGGTCTTTTCAAGTGGTATGCTGACCTACCCAGGGATTCTATGTTGTTGCTATTCTTTTCATAGTTTTCCTATTCCTTTTCATTTTGTTTTGTATAAGTCAGGGGATTTTTCTCTCTAGGTCTTTCTGTAGCTCTTTAAGCAGTAGTCCTTGAGATTTATCCCCTTTAAGGACGTTGTATCCTTTTCTTTTGGTAATAAAAATTCTGCTTTTTACCAAAAAAAAAGACCCTAAACCCTAAACCTTAAACCTCAAATCCTAAACCCTAAAAAGCATAAATAAATCATAAACCCTAAACCCTAAACCCTAAACCCTAACCCTAAACCTAAACCTAAAACCTAAACCCTAAACCCTAAACCCTAAACCCTAAACCCTAAACCCTAAACCCTAAACCCTAAACCCAAAACCCTAAACCCTAAAAATCTAAAAACCTAAACTTAAACTAAATAAATCCTAAAAATAAAATAAATAAAAAAACTAAATAAAATACAATAAAAACCTAAACATAAACCTAAAAATAAAATAAAATAAAAAATTAAAATAAACTAAAATAAAATAAATAAAAACCTAAACTAAACTAAAAAATAAAATAAACCTAAGAATAAAACCTAAAAAAATAAAAACTAGATCAGAAATAAAAATAAAATAAACTTAAAATTAAATAAAATAAAACTAAATAAAACCTAAACTTAAAAAATAAATCTAAAATCAATAAAAATTAAAAACTAAATCCTAAACTAAAAAGAACCTAAACCTAAAATAAAAATAAAATAAACCAAATAAAATAAACCTAAACTTAAACTAAAATTAACTAAACTAAAATAAATAAAACCTAAACCTAAACCTAAAATAAACTAAACCTAAACCTAAACCTAAACTAAATAAAAAAAATAAACTAAAAATAAACCTAAACCCAAAGTAAAAAAATATAACCAAAAAATAAACCTAAAATAAAAACCTAAAACCTAAACCTAAAAAAAATAAAATAAAACCCTAAACCTAAACCTAAAAAAATAAAAATAAAACCTAAACCTAAAAAATAAAATAAAAATAAAACTCAACTAAAAAAAAACCTAAACCTAGCAGTTTACTTTTTTTTAAAAAAAACCTTAAACTCTAAATCTTAAACCCTAAACCCAAAAAAACCTTAAACCCTAAACGTTAACCCTAAAGCCTAAAAGAATAAACCCTAAAACCCTAAACCCTATACCCTAAATATTAAACCATTAACCCTAACATTAAACCCTAAACCTTAAACCCCAAAGCCTAGGCCTAAACCAAAAGTAGCTAAATAAATTAAAAAATAGACCTAAACCCTAAAACCTAATAAGCCAAAACCCAAACCTAAACCCTAAGATTGGTCATAACCAGAACATCACCAAAACAAAGTCTAGATCCGGTTGATATGAAGGTGGTGGTCGAGCGTGGTTATGGAGGGGAGGAAAATACAAACCAGTGGTGGCGGAGCGAGAGATCGGGGATATGATGGTGGATTCTGCTAATCGAGAAGCCTGGGTGGTTATGATGGGAACTAGAGAAACTAAAGAACGATCGATCTGATTTACTACTTATGAAATTGTGTCTTTATTGTAGAAACGCTTCTAGTTATCTAGAGTTTTTGATCTGCTCTATGTATCCTCAGTTTTCATCTATGTCGCCACTTGTCTCTTGGAAAACTTGGTGTGTTACTTGGTTGATGAAATCAAAAAGAAGAAATGTTGAATCTGAATTTGTTTTCTATTAAAAAGAAAAAAACCAAAACCCTAAACCCTAAACCTAAACTAAACTAAATAAAAAATAAATAAACTAAATAAACCTAAAATAAAACTAAATAAATAAAATAAACTTAAACCTACCAGTTTACTTAATTTACAAAAATTAAAAAATGAAAAAAATAAAAACCCTAACCCTAAATCATAAACCCTAAAACTAACCCTAAACCCTAAACCCTAAACCCAAAAAACCTAAACCCTAAACCTTAAACCATAAAAGCATACACCCTAAACCATAAATCCTAAACCCTAAACCTTAAACCCTCCCAAACCCTAAACCCTTAAAACCTAAAAACCTAAACCTAAACTAAATAAAACATGAAAAATAAAATAAATAAATAAATCTTAAACCTAAGTAAAATAAAATAAACTAATATAAAAACCTAAACTAAAACCTAAACCTAAACCTAAAAATAAATTAAAATAAAAAAATAAAAATAAACTAAAAGAAAATAAGTAGAAACCTAAACTAAACTAAAAATATAATAAACCTAAGGAGAAAAAACCTAAATAAAATAAAAACTAAACATAAAATAAAAATAAAATAAACCAAAAATAAAATAAAATAAAAACTAAATAAAAACTTAAACCTAAAAATTAAAATTAAAAATAAAACCTAAAAATAAACCAGTAATAAAACCTAAACCCTAAACTAAAAAATAAACAAACCTAAAATAAAAATAAAATAAACAAAATAAAATAAACCTTAACCTAAACTAAAATAAACTAAACTTAAAAAAATAAAACCTATACTTAAACCAAAAATAAAGTAAACCTAAACCTAAGCCTAAACTAAATAAAATAAAATAAACTAAAAATAAACCTAAACCTAAATTAAAAAATAAAACCTAAAAATAAACCTAAAATAAAAACCTAAAACCTAAGCATAAGAAAATAAAATAAAAAATGTAAACCTAAACCTAAAAATAAAAAATAAAACCTAAACCTAAAAAATAAAATAAAAATAAAACTCAACTAAAAAATTAAACCTAAACCTAAACCTAAACTTAAAAAATAAACTAAATTAAAAACCTAAACTAAAATAAAGAAACCTAAATTAAATAAACTAAATTAAACTAAATAAAAATAAAAAATAAACCAAAATAAAAATGAAAATAATTAAACTAAACAAACCTAAACCTATCGATTTACTTAATTTAAAAATAAAAAAATAAACCCTAAACCTTAAACACTAAACCCTAAATCCTAAATCCTAAATCCTAAACCCTAAACCCTAAACTCTAGACCCTAAAACTAACAATAAACCCTAAATCCTAAATTTTCAACCCTAAAATTGCAACCCTAAACCCTAAATTGTAAACTAACATTAAACCCTAAAAACCCTAAAGCCTAAAGCCAACGCTAAACCCTAAACTAACTCTAAACCTTAAACCCTAAAGCCTAAATACTAAACACTAAACCCTAAACCCTAAACCCAAACCCTAAACCCTAAACCCTAAAATCAGAACCCTAAAATTAAACCTAAACCCTAAACCCTAAAGCCTAATCACTAAACCCTAAATCCTAAAAACCTAAAAATCTAAACCTAAACTAAATAAAACTTAGAAATAAAATAAATAAATAAACATAAACATAATTAAAATAAAAATAATAATATAAAAACCAAAACTAAAACCTAAACCTAAAATCAAAAAAATAAAATAAAATATAAATATAAATAAATTAAAATAAAATAAATAAAAACATAAACTATACTAAAAAATAAAATAAACTTAAAAATAAAAACCTAAATAAAATATAAACTAAACGTAAAATAAAAATAAAATAAACCTAAAATAAAATAAAATAAAAACCTAAACATAAAAATAAACCTAAAAATAAATAAAAAATTAAACCTAAACCTTAAACTAAAATAAACCTAAACCTAAATTAAAAATATAATAAACAAAATAAAATAAACTTAAACCTAAACTAAAAATAAAGTAAACCTACACCTCAACCTAAACGAAATAAAATAACATAAACTAAAAATGAACCTAAACCTAAACTAAAAAATAAAACATAATAATAAACTTTAAATAAAAACTGAAATCCTAATCCTTAAAAAATAAAATAAAACCTCAACCTAAACCTAAAAAAAAAAACTTAAACCTCAGAGGTAAAATAAAAAATAAAACTCAACAAAAAAATAAACCTAAACCTAAAACATAGACTAAAATAAAAAACCTAAACTAAAATAAATAAACCTAAAGTAAATAAATAAAATAAAATAAAAATATAAAAAAACCAAAATAATAAGAAAAATAATGTAAAGTGAAATAAAAAAAAATAAACTAAATATACCAAATAAACCTAAACGCTGCTTAATTTAAAAAAAACCTTGAAACCTAAATCCTAAATCCTAAATCAAAACCCTAAACCCTAAACCTTACAACCTAAAACCTACAACCCTAAATCCTAAACCCTAAACCCTAAACCCTAAACCAAAACCTTAACCTTAAACCCTAAACCCTAAAAGCATAAACCCTAAAACCCTAAAACCTAAACCCTAAATCCTAAACCCTAAAAGCATAAACCCTAAAACCCTAAACACTAAACCCTAAATCTTAAACTCTAACCATAAACCCTAAACCCTAAACCCCAAACCCTAAACCTAAACCTAAAGTAACTAAATAATTTAATAAATAAACCTTATCCCTAAAACCTAATAAACCTAAACCTAACCCTAAATCCTAAGAATGGCCAGAACCTTGATAGCATGAACATCACCATCTACGAGACTAATTTTAGATCTAGCAATGGAGGCAAAGGTGGAGGTGGTTGTTATCACAATGGTGGTGGGAGATAAGTTGGTGCTGGTGAATATGAGGTGGTGGTCAATGGAGGCAGAAGAACAGGTGCAGTGATGGTGGTAGAGGGAGAGATCGGGGATATGATGGTGGGTCTCGCTACTCGAGAGGCCAGGGTGGTTTTCATGGACACTAGAGAAATTGAAGAATGGCCGATCCGATCTGTTGCTTATGGAACTATGTCTTTACAGTAGAGATGGTTCTAGTTATCTAAGGTTTTTGATTTGCTCTATGTGTGCTCATTTTTGATCTATGTCATCACTTGTGCCTTAGAAAACTTGGTGTGTTACTTGGTTGATGAAATCGAAAAGAAGAAATATTGATTATGAATTTGTTTTCTATTTAAAAAAAACCAAAGACCCTAAACCCTAAACTAAAAAAAAACCTAAACCTTAAATAAAAATAAAATAAACCTAAACCTACACTAAAATAAACTAAACTAAAATAAATAAAACCTAAACCTAAACATAAAATAAACTAAACCTAAACATAAACTAGATAAAGTAAAATAAACTTAAAATAAACCTAAACCTAAACTAAAAAACAAAACCTAAAATAAAATTAAAATAAAAATCTAAAACCTCAACCTACATAAATAAAATAAAAACCTAAACCAAAACCTAAAAATAAAAAATAAAATCTAATTCTACAAAAATAAAATAAAAATAAAACTGAACTAAAAAAATTTACATAAACCTAAACCTAAACCTAAAAAAATAAACTAAAATAAAACCTAAATTAAAATAAATTAACCTAAAATAAATAAACTAAACTAAAAAAATACAAAATAAACCTAAATAAAATAAAAATAAACTAAAAATAAATCAAAAATAAACTAAAAAAACCTAAGCCTACTAGTTTACTTAATATTAAAAAACTCCTAAACCCCAAATCCTAAAATAAAACCGAAACCTTATACTAAAAAAAATCAACATTCAAAATTAACAAAATAAAATAAACCTAAACCTAAAGTAAAATAAACTAAACTAAAATAAATAAAACCTAAACCAAAAATAAACTAAACCTAAGCCCTAAACTAAATAAAATAAAATAAACTAAAAATAAACATAAACCTAAACTAAAAAATAAAACCTAAAAAAAACCTAAAACCTTAACCTAAAAAAACAAAATAAAATCCTAAACTTAAACCTAAAAATAAAAAATACAACATAAAACTAAGAAAATAAAGAAATAATAAAATACTAATCTAAACTATAAACATAAACCTAAATCTAAACCTAAAAAATAAACTAAAATAAAAAACCTTAACTAAGACAAATATACCTAAAATAAATAAAATAAACTATATAAAAATAAAAATAAAACTAAATAAAAATTAAAAATAAAATAAACTAAAATAAATAAAAATAAACTAAATAAACATAAACCTACAGGTTTACTTAAATTTTTTAGAAAAACCCTAAACCCTAAACACTTAACCCTAAACCTACAACCAAAATCCTAAACCCTAAACCCTAAACCCTAAACCCTAAACCCTAAACCCTAAACCCTAAGCCCTAAACCCTAACCCTAAACCCTAATAAAAGCTAAAAATAAACCTCAAATAAATAGCTAAAACTTAAACCTAAAAAAAGTAAAATAAAACATAAACCTAAACCTAAAAATAAAAAATAAAACTTAAACATAAAAATAAAATAAAATAAAAAACTAAACTAAAAAATAAACATAAACCTAAACCAAAACTAAAATAAATTTAAATAAAAACCTAAAATAATTAAACCTAAAATTAATAAACTAAATTAAATAAAAATAAAAAATAAACCTAAATAAAAATAAAAAATAAAATAAAATAAATAAACCTAAACTAAACAATTTCCTTATTTTTTTAAAAGACCTTAAATACTAAACCCTAAACCCTAAATCCTAAACCCTAAACCCTAAACTATAAACCCTAAACCCTAAATCATAACCCTAACCTTAAACACGAAACCCTAAACCCAAAATGCTAAAACCATAAACCCTAAGCTCTAAACTAACCCTAAACCCTGAATAATAAACCCTAAACACTAAAAACCCTAAACCCTAATGCCTAAAGACTAAACCCTAAGCCCTAAACCCTAAACCATAAACCTTAAACCCTAAACCCTCTTAACCCTAAACCCAAAACACAAAACCCTAAATCGAGAAATCCTAAACCATAAGCTCTAAACTAACCCTAAACCTTAAAAACCCCAAACCCTAAAGCCTAAATCCTACACCATAACCCCTAAATTAACACTAAACCCTAAACTAACCATAGACCCTAAACCCTAAATCTTAAACACTAAACCCTAAACCCTAAACCTTAATAAAATAAGAAAATAAACCTTAAATTAAAACCAAAATCCTAAACATAAAAAAATAAAATAAAAACCAAAAACTAAACCTAAAAATATAAAATAAAACCTAAAGCTAAAAAAATAAACATAAATCTAAACCTAAATATAAAAATAAACTAAAATAAAATACATAAACTAAAATAAATAAACTAAAATAAATAAAAAATAAACCTAAATTAAAATAAAAATATAATAACCTAAAATAAATAAATAAAGTAAATAAATAAATAAACCTAAACCTAAAACTTAAAAAACCCTAAACACTAAACCTTAAACCCTAAACCTAAATCCTAAGCTAAACCCAGGACCCTACCAACACTAAACACTAAACCCTAAACTTACAACCTTAAAACTACAACCCTAAACCCTAAACTCTAAACTAACCCAAAACCCTAAAAACCCTAAACCCTAAAGCTTAAATACTAAATCCTAAACCCTAAACCCATACTTTAAACCCAAACCATAAACCCTAAACCCTAAAACCCTAAACCCTAAAACTGTAAACCCTAAACCCTAAAGCCAAAACCCTAAACCCTAAAAACCTAAACCTAAACTAAATAAACCTAAAATAAAATAAATAAAAAAAACCAAAATAAAATAAAATTAATAATATAAAGACCTAAACTAAAACCTAAACCTAAACCTAAAAATAAAATAAAATAAAAAATGTAAATAAACTCAAATAAAATAAATGTAAAAATAAAAAACCTCAATAAAATATAAACTAAATTTAAAATAAACCTAATATAATCTAAAATAAAATCTAAATAAAAACTTAAACCTAAAAGATAAACCTAAAAATTAAATAAAAAATAAAACCTAAACCCTAAACTAAAAAAAATTAATCCTAAATTAAAATTTTAATAAACAAAATAAAATAAACCTAAACCTACACTAAAATAAATAAAACTTAAACCTAAACCAAAATAAAGTAAACCTAAACCTAACCCTAAATGAAATAAAATAAAATAAACTAAAATTAAACCTAATCCTAAACTAAAAAATAAACCCTAAAAATAAACCTAAAAACTAAGCCTAAAGAAATAAAATATAAACCTAAACCTAAATCTAAATATTAAAAATAAAACCTAAACCTAAAAGATAAAATAAAAATAAAACTCAACTAAAAAATAAACCAATACCTAAAAAATAAAATAAAATCAAAAACCTAAACTAAAAGAAATAAACTAAGCAAAATAAAATAAAAAATAAAGTAAACTAAATATTCTAAATAAACCTAAACCTACTGGTTTAGTTAATTTAAAAAAAAAAAACCTTCAAACCTAAATCCTATATTCTAAATCTAAAACCCTAAACCTTAAACCTACGACCCTAAACCTACAAACCTAAATCCGAAACCCTTAACCCTAAACCCTATAAAACCATAAACCCTAAATCCTAAACCCTAACTTTAAACCCTAAACCCTAAACCCTAAACTCTAAACCCTAAACCTAAACCTAAACCCTAAACCCTAAACCCCAAACCCTAAACCTAAACCTAATGTAACTAAATAAATTAGAAAATAAACCTAATCTCTAAAACCTAATAAACCTAAACCTAATCCTAAACCCTAAGAATTGGCAGAACCTTGATGGCATGAACATCACCGTCAACCTGACTCAGTTTAGATCTAGCGGTGGAGGTGAAGGTGGAGGTGGCAGTTATCGCAGTGGTGGTAGGGGATTTATAGGTGCTGGTGGATATGGAGGTGGTGGTTGAAGCAGTGGTGGTTATGGAGACAGGAGGAGCGACGGAGGTTACAGCCTTAGTGGTGGCGGAGGGAGAGATCGGGGATTTGATGGTGGATGCTGCTACTCGAGAGGTCGGGGTGGTTTTAATGGACACTGGAAATATTGAAGAATGGTCGATCCGATCTATTGCTTATGGAACTGTGTCTTTATACTAGAGACTATTCTAGTTATCTAAGGTTTTTGATTTCCTCTATGCATGCTCATTTTTGATCTATGTCATCAGTTGTGTCTTAGAAAACTTGGTGTGTTACTTAGTTGATGAAATCAAAAAGAATAAATATTGAATTTGAATTTGTTCTCTATTTAAAAAAAATCAAAGACCCTCAACCTTAAACTAAAAAAAATCTAAACCTAAAATAAAAATAAAATAAAACTAAACCTACACTAAAATATACTAAACTAAAATAAATAAAACCTAAACCTAAACCTAAAATATACTAAACTTAAACATAAACTAGATAAAGTAAAATAAACTTAAAATAAACCTAAACCTAAACTAAAAATAAAACCTCAAATAAACCTCAAATGAAAACCCAAAACCTTAACCTAAAAAAATAAAATAAATTCCTAAACCAAAACCTAAAAATAAAAAATAAAATATAATCCTACAAAAATAAAATAAAAATATAACTAAACTAAAAAAATTTACATAAACCTAAACCTAAACCTAAAAAATAAAGTAAAATAAAAAACCTAAACTAAAATAAATTACCTAAAATAAATAAACTAAATTAAATAAAAATACAAAATAAACCTAAATATAAATTAAAAATAAAATAAACTAAAATAAATCATAAATAAACTAAAACCTAAGCCTACCGCTTTCTATTAAAAAATCAACCCCAAATCCTAAACCCTAAAGTCTAAATCCTAAACCCTAAACCTACAACCCATAATGCCAAACCCTAAACCCTAAACCCTAAACCCTAAACCCTAAACCCTAAAGCATAAACCCAAAAAAAAAAAACCTTAACCCTAAACCTACAACCCTAAACCCTAAACCCTAAACCCTAAAACCCTAACCCCTAAACCCTAAATCCTAAACATTAATAATTAAACCCTAAACCTTAAACCCTAAAACCTATAACCCTAAACCCTTTACCTTAAACCCCAAACCTTAAACCCTAATTCTCGGCTTTAGCTAAGATCAAGTGTAGTATCTATTCTTATCAGTTTAATATCTAATACGTGGGTCATCGACCCACTTTGATATTAAATTAATTTTTTGGGTTAGTGCCCATCACAGTAGCTTGCTTCTGGCCGCTATGCTGTACCATCAAAGGCCGAACCCTATAAAAAAATAGAAAAAAACCCTAAAAACTAAACGATAAACCCTAAAAACCTAAAAACATAAACCTAAATCAAATACAACAACAACAACAACAACAACAAGCCTTAATCCCACTAGGTGGGGTCGTCTACATGAATCCTTCGTCTTCATAGTGTCCTATTATGTGTCAAATTCTCATCTAATTCAAGTATACTAAGATCATTTTTTATACATCTTAACCAAGCCTTTTTAGGTCTACCTCTACCTTTCTTAACATAAGGCAAATCTAATGCATCTACTCTCCTAATAGGGTCATCGGATGGCCAACGCTTTATGTGGCCAAACCATCTAAGGCGACTCTCCCTAATCTTATCTACCACTGAGCTACTCCAACTTTTTCCTGAACATACTCATTTTGCATTCTATCTCTAAGAGTAAAGCCACTCATCCACCTAAGCATCCTCATCTCTGTAACACTTAACTTAGTCTTATGCTTCTCTTTTATTGGCCAACATTCTGCACCATAAGTCATTGCGTCTTACCACCATCTTATAAAATTTTCCCTTAAGTTTAAGTGGAACTTTTCTATCACATAATAAGCCAGATGCATTCCTCCACTTCAACCATCCAACTTGAATTCTACTAATAACATCTCCATCTATTTCACCATCATTTTGAACAATAGAGCCTAAATATCAATCGCCACTCTTATTAATGACTTGATCACCTAAAGTCACAACACTATCACTAAAACTTCTACAACTAAAATTACACTCCATATATTCGCTTTAGATCTACTTAAATGAAAACCTTTACACTCTAAAGTTGACCTCCATAATTCAAGTTTGGACTCCCTCTCTAGTCTTATCAACAAGAAGAATGTCATCAAAAAAAGCATACACCAAGGTACATCTTCTTGTAAATGCCTCATAAGAACATCCATAACTAAAGTAAAAAAGATAAGGGCTTAATGTTGATCCGATGTAATCCAACTAAATAGGAAAATATTTTGTCAATCCTCCTTGTGTTTGGACACAAGTAATGCTCTAGTATACATACCCTTAATGACTTGAATATAACCAATATTAACTCCTTTCTATTCTAGAACTCTCCAAAGAACATCTCTTGAGACTTTATCATAAGCTTTCTCTAAATCAATAAATATCATATGTAGATCCTTCTTTCTCTATGCTTCTATTAAACCTCTTAACAAATGTATAGCATCCATAGTAGATCTACCGGCATGAAACCAAACCGACAGAGAAACTTCTATATCACATCGTAACCTATGCTCAATTACTCTCTCCCATAATTTTAATGTATGGCACATTAACTTAATTCCTCTATAATTTGCACACTCTTGTGCATCACCTTTATTCTTAAATATAGGAACCAATAGACTTTTCTCCACTCATCCGCATCTTTTAGTCTTTAAAATAACATTAAAAGATTTGTAAGCCAAGAAATTCCTTGATCTCCTAAACATTTCCACACTCTATTGGAATATTATCGTCCTACTGCTTTTCCACATTTCATTTTCTTTAAAGCTTCACTAACTTCGATTTACTAATAATGATGATAGAAATGAAATTCTTATTTTTGTTTAGGTATTAAGGTAAAATCAATCATACTTTCAGATCCTTCATTGAAAAGTTTATCAAAATATCTCATCCACCTATTTTCAATATCTTTTCTAAGAAAAGCACTTTATTATTTTCATCCTTAATACCCCTCACTTGAACTATGTCTTTACTTCCTATCTCTTTGCTTGGCTAACTTATACATACATCTTTCACCTTCTTTGGTATCTAATCTATTGTATAAATCACAAAAAAGCTAAATTTTTTGCATCATATATTGCTTTCTTAGAATCTCTAGGCCACTTTATATCTTTCCCAATTCTCTGAATTTTTACATCTAAACTAAGTTTTATAACAATGTTTCTTATTTCTTATCTTTTCTTGCACACTCTGACTCCACCACCAACTATTCTTATTAAAAGAAGCTTTTCCTTTTGATTCTCCAAGCACATCTTTAGCAACTTGCTTAATTTCACTTGATATTTGTTCCCACATAACGTTAGCTTCTTTATGAACACCCCAAATTCTAATATCTTGTAGCTTACTCTTAAAAATATTTTTATTTGTGTTCTTTAAGTGTCCCCATCTAATCCTAGGACAATAATTTAGTTTATTTTTTCTATTACAATCTTTCATCTTAAAATCTAAAACTAATAGTTGATGTTGGGTACTTAAAATTTCACTTGGTATGACCTTACAATCTTTACAATTTAAACGATCTATTTTTCTTATCAGAAAATAATCAATCAGGTGTTTTACTAGATCCATTTTATAAGTAATAATATGTTCATCTCTTTTCTTAAAAAAAGTACTAGCAACTACAAAATCATAAGCTAAAGTAAAATCTAATATAGTCTTACCTTCTTCATTAGTCACTCCAAATCCATAACCACCATGAATACTTTTAAAATCTTCTACTACTCTACCAACATGTCCATTTAAATCTCCTCCAATAAATACTTTTGTTCAAGAGGTATCTTGTATTAATCCTCTAATTCATTCTAAAATTTTTCGCGCTTACCTCCAAACCTACTTGAGGAGCATAGACACTTATAACATTGATAATCTTATCAACAATAATCTTTAAAGCTATAATTCTATCTCCACATCTATTGATACTTATAACATTATCCTTCAAACTTTTATCTATAATCACACCTACACCATTTCTAGTTCGACTTTTACTGAAATACCAAAGTTTAAAACCTAAACTATCAATCTCCTTGGCCTTCTCCCCAACCCATTTAGTTTCTTGAACACATAAAATATTTATCTTTCTATGAACCATAATATCTTAATTCCATTAATTTACCTGTAAGAGTACCTATATTCCAAGATCCTAACCTAATTTAGTTTCATGGACTAACTTCTTTGCCCACTCCAAAATGTGGGAACCCTTTATTTAAAACTGCATGTAGCTGATAAGTATTCAGCAACAATGATTTTAGCCTTTACCGGATTCATGTCATGACAAACCTAAC
The DNA here is from genome assembly GCA_021442155.1 of Cymbidium sinense. Taxonomy (NCBI): domain Eukaryota; kingdom Viridiplantae; phylum Streptophyta; class Magnoliopsida; order Asparagales; family Orchidaceae; genus Cymbidium; species Cymbidium sinense. The sequence goes on along the minus strand of CM038214.1, from coordinate 180,702,843 downwards.
GCAACCCTCCACTTTTTGCATCCGAACTTGGGACCGGCCTTTGGCTAAATCAAATAAAACCTAAAAATAAAACAAATTAAAAAAACTAAACATAAATAAAATAAAAAATAAACTAAGATAAAATTCTAAACTAAAACCTAAACCTAAACCTAAACCTAAACCTAAAATTAAAATAAAATAAAAAATAAATTATAAACTAAAATACATAACAAAAAACCTAAACTAAACTAAAAAATAAGCAAAAAATAAAAAAACCTAAATAAAATATAACCCAAATGTAAAATAAAATAAAATAAACCTAAAATCATATAAATAAAACTAAATAAAAATAAAACCTATAAAAAATAAAATATAAAACCAAAACCCTATACTAAAAAAAACCAAAACTCAAAATTAACAAAAAAAAATAAACCTAAACCTAAACTAAAATAAATACACTTAACCCTAAAAAACTAAACCTAAACCCTATACTAAATAAAATAAAATAAACTAAAATAAACTTAAAGCTAAACAAAAAAATAAAACCTAAGAATAAACCTAAAGAAAACCTGAAAGCTAAACCTAAAAAAACAAAATAAAATCCAAAACCTAAACTTAAAAATAAAAAATAAAACCAACAACTAAAAAAAAAAAAATAATAAAATACTAATATTAAAAATAAACATAAACCTAAATCTAAACCTTAAAAAACTAAAATAAAAAACCTTAACTAAAATAAATAAACCTAAAATAAATAAATGAAACTACATAAAAATAAAAAAATAAACCTAAATAAAAAAATAAAATAAATTAAAATAAATAAAAAATAGACTAAATAAACATAAACCTATAGGTTTACTTAAATTTTTAAAAAAAAACCCTAAACCCTAAACCTACAACCCTAAATCCTAAACACTAAACTCTAAACTCTAAACTCTAAACCCTAAACCCTAAGCCCTAAACCTTAATCTAAACCCTAAACTTTAAATCCTAAAATCCAAATCCATAAGCTCTAAATTAACCCTAAAACCTAAACCCTTAACCCTAAAAAAACTAAACCCTAAACCCTAACCCCTAAACTAACCGTATACCCTAAGCATACCCTAAACCTTAAACCCTAATAAAACTTAAAATTAAACCTCAAATAAATACCTAAACCTAATCCTAAAATAAAATAAAAATGTACTAACTTAAAAAAAACAAAATAAACCTAAACATAAATAAATAAAATAAAAATAAAACTAAACTAAAAAAATAAATATAAACCTAAACCTAAACCAAAAACCTAAACTAAAATACATAAACCTAAAATTAATAAACTAAACTAAGTAAAAATAAAAATAAACTAAAATAAATATGAAAATAAACTAAATAAACCTAAGCCTACCAACTTACTTATTTAAAAAAAAACCTTAAACACTAAACCCTAAACCCTAAACACTAAATCCTAAACCCTAAACCCTAAACTGTAAATCATAAACACTAAACCCTAGCCCAAACCTCAAAACCGAAACCCTAAACCTTAAACCCTAAGCTCTAAACTAACCATTAACCCTAAATCGTAAACCCTAAAAACCTTAAACCATAAGCCTAAATCTTAAACCCTAACCCCTATACTAACCTTATACCCTAAGCAAACCCTAAACCCTAAACTCTTATAAAGCCTATAAATAAACGTCAAATAAATACTTAAAACCTAATCCTTAAAAAAATAAAATAAAAATGTAGACATAAACCTAAAAATAAAAAATAAAATCTAAACATAAATAAATAATATATAAATAAAACTAAACTAAAAAAATAAACATAAACCTAAACCTAAACCAAAAACCTAAACTAAAATAAATAAATCTAAAATTAATAAACTAAACTAAGTAAAAATAAAAATAAACCAAAATAAAAATGAAAAATAAAATAAACTAAATAAACCTAAACCTACCAATTTACTTTTTTCTTAAAAAAAAACTAAACACTAAACCCTAAACCCTAAACACTAAATCCTAAACCCTAAACCCTAAATTGTAAACCATAAACACTAAACCCTAGCCCTGACCTTAAACTTGAAACCCTAAACTCTAAACCCTAAGCTCTAAACTAACCCATAACCCTAAACTGTAAAGCCTAAAAACCCTAAACCATAAAGCCTAAACCTTAAACCCTAAACCCTAAATCCTAAACCCTAAACCCTAAACCCTAAACTTAACCTAAACCTAAAACCCTAAACCCTAAAACCCTCAACCATAAGCTCTAAACTTGCCCTAAAGCTTAAACCCTAAGCCCTAAACTAACACTAAACCCTAAGCTAACCATAAACCCTATACCCTAAACCCTAAACCCTAACACTAAACCCTAAACCCGAAACCCTAATAAAACCAAAAAAAATAAACCTCAAATTAAAACCTAAAACCTAAACTTAAAAAAATAAAATAAAAACCTAAACCTAAAATAAAAATAAAACCTAAAGCTAAAAAAAATAAAATAAAAACAAACTAAAATAAACTAAATTAAGAAACCTAAACTAAAATACATAAAAAATAAATAAAAAATATAATAACCTAAAATAAATAAAAAACACACTAAATAAACAAAATAAACCTAAACCAACTAGCTTACCTAATTAAAATAAAAACCCTAAATACTAAACTCTAAACCCTATACCCTAAACCCTAAATTCTGAGCCCTAAACTCAAAATGCTAGACCCTAAAACCAACACTAAACCCTAAACTTTAAACTTACAACACTAAAACTACATCCCTAAACCCTAAACTCTAAAGCCTAAAGACTAAACCCTAAACCCTAAGCTAACCCTAAACCCTAAAGACTAAACCCTAAACCTTAAACCATAAACCCTAAACTCTAAATCCAAACCCTAAACCATAAATCCTAAAAAATAAAATAGAAAATGTAAATAAACTAAATTAAAATAAACGTAAAAATAAAAAACCAAAATAAAATCTAAACTAAACGTAAAATAAACCTAAAATAAAATAAAATAAAATATGAATAAAAACCTAAAGCTAAAAATAAAACCTAAAAATAAATAAAAAATAGAACCTAAACTCTAAACTAAAAAAAAACCTAAACCTAAAATTAAAATTTAATAAACAAAATAAAATAAACCTAAACCTACACTAAAAAATAAAACCTAAAAATAAACCTAAAATAAAAACCTAAAACCTAAGCCTAAAAAAATAAAATAAAAACCTAAACCTAATAAGAAAAATATAAAATAAAACCTAAATTTAAAAGATAAAATAAAAATAAAACTCAACTAAAAAATAAACCTAAACATAAAAAATAAAATAAAGTAAAAAAACCTAACCTAAAATAAATAAACTAAATAAAATAAAAATAAAAAATAAAGTAGACTAAATATACTAAATAAACTTAAACCTATGGGTTTACTTAATTTTAAAAAAACCCTTCAAACCTAAATCCTAAATTCTAAACCTTAAACTGTAAACCCTAAAATTGCAACCCTAAACCTACAACCCTAAACCCTAAACCCTAACCATAAACCCTAAATCCTAAAAGCATAAACCCTAAACCCTAAACACTAACCCTAAACCCTAAACCCCAAACCCTAAACTCAAATATAAAGTAACTAAATAAATTAAAAAATTAACCTAATCTATAAAACCTAATAAACCTAAACCAAATCCTAAACCCTAAGAATGGGCAGAACCTTGATGACATGAACATCACTGCCAACCCGATTCAGTTTAGATCTAGCAGTGGAGGTGAAGGCGGAGGCGATGGTTATCACAGTGGTGGTGGGGGATCTGTAGGTGCTGGTGGATATGAAGGTGGTTGTCGAAGCAGTGGTTGTTATGGAGGCAGGAGGAGGGACGGAGGTTATAGCTTTGGTGGTGGCAGAGGGAGAGATCGGGGATATGATGGTGGATTCTGCTACTCGAGAGGCCTAGTTGGTTTTGATGGAAATTAGAGAAACTGAAGAATGGATGATCTGATCTGCTGCTTACGGAACTGTGGCTTTACAATAAAGACAGTTCTAGTTATTTAGGGTTTTTGATTTGCTCTATGTGTGCTCATTTTTGATTTATCTCATCACTTATGTCTTAGAAAACTTATTGTGTTACTTGGTTGATGAAATCAAAAATAAGAAATGTTGAATCTAAATTTGTTCTCTTTTAAAAAAAAACCAAAGACCCTAAACCCTAAACTAAAAAAAACCTAAACCTAAAATAAAAGTAAAATAAAGCTAAACCTACACTAAAATAAATGAAACTAAAGTAAATAAAACCTAAACCTAAACTTAAAATAAACTAAACCTAAACATAATCTATATAAAATATAATAAATCTAAACTAAAACTAAAAAATAAAACCTAAAAATAAACCTCAAATAAAAACCTAAAACTTAAACCTAAAAAAATAAAATAAAAACCTAAACCTAAACCTAAAAATAAAAAATAAAACATAATCCTACAAAAATAAAATAAAAATAAAAATAAACTAAAAATTTAAATAAACCTAAACCTAAACCTAAAAAATAAATTAAAATAAAACTTGAACTAAAATAAATAAACTAAATAAATAAAAATAAATAAATAATAAATAAAATAAATAAATACTAGGCTAAACTCATATACTGATTTAGGCCCTATAATATAAAGGCCATAGGACTGGGCCAACCACAAAACCCTGACCCCCCCCCCTGAGCCACAACCTATGCTGGGCCCTAGGCCACTGACCTGGGCCCTGGGCCTAAAGAGCAGCTACCCTACCACTGGACCCTAAATAAAACCTAAACTAAATCAGTGTGACCCAAATAAATAAAATGAGCCTCCTAAATAAAGATAAATAATAAATCTAATTAACCCTAAATAAAATAAAATAAACAAAATACTACTAATTAAATAAAACCTACTAAAAAAAACTTAAATAAAATAAATAAATAATAAACATAAATGGATAAAAATAAAAAATCATATATGAACTAAATAAACTAAAACATAAAATAAATAAAATGTAACCCAACTAAAAAAAAACCAAAACTTAAATTAACAAATAAAAATAAACTGAGCTAATAAATGGACTATAAAATAAACTAAACTAAAATAAATAAAACCTAAACCTAAAATAAACTAAATAAAACCCCAAAACTAAATAAAATAAAACTAAAATAAAAAAAATACTAAAGAAAACCTAAAAAAAACCTAAAATAAAAATCTAAACCTAAAAAATAATAAAAATACTAAAATTAAAAAATATCATAAAAAAAAAATGAAATATTATTCTAAAAATAAACATAAACCTAATCTAAAATAATAAACTAAAATAAAAAAACCTTAACTAAAATAAATAAACTTAAAATAAATAAACTAAACTATATAAAAATAAAAAAACTTAAATAAAAATAAAAAATAAAATAAGCTAAAATAAATAAAAAATAAACAAAATTAACTAAATAAGCATAAATCTCTAGGTTTACACTAAACTTTAAACCCTAAACTCCTAAACCCTAACCCTAAACCTACAACCCTAAATCCTGACCTTAAACCACAACCCTAAACCTGAGCTAACTCGACACTAAACTCAACACTATTTTAAACCCTAAAACCATAAAACCCTAAACCCTAAAACCCTCCCACAAACACCCACTGCCCTAAACCTAAACCCTAAACCCTAACCAGCTATAATAAAGACCTAAAAATAAACCTAAAATAAAACTTAAAAGGCTAAAATTAAATAAACATGAGCTAAACCTATAAATAAAAAATAAAACCTAAACCAGAAATAAAATAAAATAAACTAAACAAAGATAATAACATAACCAAACCTAAGACTAAAAAAAATTAAATAAAAACTTAAACTAAATTAATACATAAATTAATAAACTAAATAAATAAAATAAAATAAACCTAAATAAATAAAAGTAAAAGAGCTAAATAAATAAAATTAAACTAATTAAGGAACCTGATTTTGCTTGGTTTTTTAAACTTAAACCCCAAACCTTAAACACTAGATCCTGGGCCCTGACCCTGACCTGACTGACCCAGGCAACTCCAACCCCAAGACCCTGGGCACTAAGCTCTGGTACAGCCAGGCCACTGAGCCAAACCCTAAACAGGATAAACCCTGCACTGGGCCCCATGAGTGCTGAGCCCTGACTTGGGCCACTAAAACTGGGCCAAACCTGACTCTTAACTGGGCCCTAGCCACTGGGCCCCTAAACTACTAACTACTACTGACAAACTGGTTATAAACCCTATACTGATAAACCCCATTAACTGAGGCTTGAGCTAAGATAAAATGTGAGGCCTGGGCTTAATAAAATAAACTAAAAATAAATTAAAATAAATCTAAAAAAATGGGCATAAATATAAACTAGGCCTAAAAGATGGACTAGATGAAACATAAATAAATAAATAAATCTAAATAAATTAAAAAAGATAACATATAAAGATAAAGATAAAGATTAAGATAGATAAATAATAAATATTACCTAAACACTTGTGTTTAAAAACCCTAAACACACCATGGGCCTGCTACTAGATCCTGGAGTTAAACTAGGGCCAAACCACTAAACTCCCCAGGCCACTGACCACAACCTTCCCCCAGGCCACTCCTACCTTTGGGCCCTGGGCCCTGGCCAAACCTACAGGCGCAGGCCCTGGGCCACCGGATAGATAAATAAAGATATGTAATATTTTTTGGATTAACACTTTAAATCTACTCTGAGCCACAGACACTCAGTGAGCCCAAGGCAGCCACCAGTCTGATCCTAAACCTGACCCTTGTGAGCCCTCCTAAACCTGGGCTCTAAACCAGGCCACAACAACTTAGATCCTAAACAAACCTTAACTGGAAACCTAAAAAATAAATAAATAAATAAAATTAAACCTAACTATTATAATAAAATAAAATAAAACCTAAACCTAAACATAAACCTAAAAATAAAAAAAAACTAAACTAAAATAAAATGAATAAAAACCTAAAATAAATGAAAAAATAAAATAAACCTAAAAAAACCTAAATAAAATAAAACCCAAACATAAAATAAAAATAAAAATAAACCTCAAATAAAATGAAATAAAAACTAAATAAAAAAAACCTGAAAGCTAAACCTAAAAATAAAACCTAGAAATAAATAAGAGAAAAACCTAAACTTTAAACTAAAAAAAACCTAAACCTTAAATAAATAAAATAAAATAAAACTAAACCATAAACTAAGAAAAAACCTAAACCTAAAATAATCAAATTAAAATAAACATAAATAATAATCTAAACTAAAATAACCAAAACCTAAGCCTTAACTTAAACCCTAAACTAAAAAAAAATTTAAGAAAAAATAAACATAAACCTAAACTAAAAAATAAAACCTAAAAATAAGAACCTAAAACCTAAACCTTAAAAACTAAAATAAAATCCTAAACCTAAACTTAAAAATAAAAGATAAAACCTGAACATAAAAAATACTAATATAAAACTAAACATAAACCTAAATCTAAACCTAAAAAATAAACTAAATTAAAAACCTAAACTAAAACAAATAAACCCAAAATAAATAAATTAAACTCAACAAAAATAAAAAAAACCTAAATAAATGTTAAAAATATTAACTAAAATAAATATAAAATAAACTAAATAAACTAAATAAACCTAAACCTACAGGTTAACTTAAAATTTTTTTAAAAAAAATCCCTAAACCCTAAACCCTAAACCTACAACCCTAAATCCTAAGCCATAAACCATTAAACCCAAACATTAAACCCTAAACTAAACCCTAGGCAAAGCCCTAAACCATAACCCTAAACTAAACCCTAAGCTAACCTTAAATCCTAAAAAATACCAAAATAAGTCTCAAAGGCTAAAATCTAACTAAAAAAAAATCAAATAAAATCTAAATAAACCTAAAGAAAAAAAAAATAAAACTTATGCCTAATAAAATAAAATACTAATCTAAAAATAAACATAAACCTAAAGATTAACTAAAATTCAAAACTTAAACATAAATAAATAAAATAAACTAAATAAATAAAAAAAAATAAACTAAAATAAAATAAATAAACTAAAATAAACTAAAATAAATAAAATAAACTACGAACTAAATAAACATAAACCCAAAGGGTTCACTTATGTTTATTAAAAAATGTAAACCCTAAATCACGGACCCTAAACCTACTTAACCCTAAACCCTAAACCCTAAACCACTAAACTCTGGCTCTACCAACCCTAACCCTAAACCCTAAATCATGGTAGCCTCCTAAACCTTATTAAAACAAAAATAAACCTTAAATAAAAACCTAAACAAAAAAAAACCTAAACTAAAAAAAATATAAACCTAAACCTAAATAATAAAATAAAATGCTTATCTAAAAAAACATAAACCTAATTCTAAACCAAAAATAACTAAACAAAACCTAAACTAAAATAAATAAACTAAACTAAAATAAAAATAAAGAAATAATAAAATAAAATAAACTAAAATAAAATAAAATCTAAATCAGCATGGACCATGGGTTTGCTTATTTTAAAAGAAACCAACCCTAAATCCTAAACCCTAAACTTAACTAAATAAACTGGGCCACTCACTGACTGGCTTGAGCCACTCTGTGCAACCAGCAACCAGGTTGCCTGGGCCCTACTCACCTAGGCCACTAAATACTGTGCACTAACTCTGATCCCTCTAAATGACTTTGGGCCAGGCTGACACTAAACTGGGCCTAAACTGAGCCTAAACTGGGCCACAAAGGCTGGGCACTATACTAGGCCCAGGGCCTGAATGTCCTGCTACCTATGTTGTCCTAAAACCTGGGCCCTAAACAGGCTAAATCCAGGCCCTGAGCTCTAACCACTAATAACTCACACTGATCCTAATATAAACCTAAGATAAAGATAAATAAAATGGCCTAAACCTAAGATAAAAGAAAATAAAAGACCTAAATAAACCTAAACTACTGCAAATAAAATTAATAAAATAATAAACTAAAAATAAAATAAATTTAAGATTAAAACCTGATAAGTAAAACTAAGCATAAATAAAATAAAATCAACACAAAATAAAATAAAATAACTAAAATAAAACCTAAACCTAAAATAAAACCAAAATAAATAAAATAAAACCTAAACCCTAAACTAAAAAAAACTAAACATAAAATAAATAAATTAAGATAAACTTGAACCTAAACTAAAATAAACTAAACTAAAATATATAAACGAACCTAAATCTAAAATAAACTAAACCAAACCAAAACCTAAACTAAGTAAAATAAAATAAACTAAAAATAAACCTAAACTTAAATTAAAAAACAAAACCTAAAAATAAACCTAAAATAAAAACCTAAAACCTAAACCTCAAAAACTAAAATAAAAACCTAAACCTAAACATAATAATAAAGAATAAAACCCAAACCTCAAGAATAAAATAAAAATAAATCTCAACTAAAAAATAAACCAAAACCTAAACCTAAATCTAAAAATAACGAAATAAAAACTTAAACTAAAATAAATAAAAAAATAAATAAACTAAAGTAAATAAAAAAAAAATAAACCTAAGTAAAAAAATAAAATTAATTAAATATACTAAATAAACCCCTACTGGTTTAATTAATTTAAAAATAAAACTTTAAAAACCCTAAAAACCTAAAAGCCCTAAACTCTAAAAGCATAAACCCAAATACCCTAAACCCTAAACCCTTACCCTAAACCCTAAACCCTAAACTCAAACTCTAAACCTAAACCTAAAGTAACTACATAAAGTAAAAAATAAACTTAAATCCTAAAATGTAATAAACCTAAAACTAAACCTAAACCCAAAGAATGGGCAGAACCTTGGTAGTCATCATCGTTTAGATTTAGCGGTGGAGGTTTAGGAGGTGGATTATCAATGGTGATATGGAGTTATTGGTGGATATGGACGTGGTGGTCATGGATGCGGAAGGAGCGACAGAGCTTATAGCCGTGGTGGTGGTGGAGGGAGAGGTCAGGGATATGATAGTGGATCCAGCTACTTTAGAGGCCATGGTGGTTTTGATGGGAATTGGAGAAACTGAAGGACGGCCAATCTGATCTTTTGCTTATGGAACTGAATCTTTATAATAGAGATGGTTCTAGTTATCTAGGGTTTCTGATTTGCTTTATGCTTGTCCATTTTTTATCTATGTCGTCACTTATGTCTTAGAAAATTTAGTGTGTTACTTGGTTTATGAAATAAAAAAAAGAAATGTTTAATCTGAATTTATTCGCTATTAAGAAAAACAAAAACCCTAAACCCTAAAGTAAAACCAAAAACCTAAACTAAAAGAAACCTAAACCTAAAATAAAAATAAAATAAACCTAAACATGCACTAAAATAGACTAAACTAAAATAAATAAAACTAAAACCTAAACCTAAAATAAACTAAACCTACCTACTAGATAAAAATAAATAAAATAAACTTAAACCTAAACTAAAAATAAAACCTAAAATAAACTTAATGTAAAAACCTAAAACCAAAATAAAAAAATAAAATAAAACTTAAAACCTAAACATAAAATATAAATGTAAAAACCAAAAAAATAAAATAAAATATAATTAAACTAAAACATAAACATAAACCAAAACTAAACCTAAAAATAAATAAACTAAAATATAAACTAAAATATATAAACCTAAAATAAATAAACTAAACTAAATAAAATAAAAATAAACCTAAATAAAAATAAAAAATAAAATAAACTATAATAAATAATAAATAAACTAAATAAGCTAAATAAACCTAAACTTACTTGTATACTTAATTTTCCTTCTAGAAAAAATATATGTTGTATGTATAGATACACTTAGGATTAAATCATGTGCATGTTAATGATTTAATATATGTCATGTGGTAGTAATTAAATTAAATTAATCTTAAGATGCATTTTATTTTGGATAGGATTATTTAAAGTGAACGTAAACTTAGGATTAAATTAATCATTTAATAAGCCATTCATCAAAGAGAACTAAAACAAATTAATATACTTTTGAAAGTGACTTAAGGTAGGGTTGAAAGAGGGCAATCCTCTTTTGCTCTCTTTATAATACTTAGTTGCTAAGTGTAATCGAATGAAATAAAAGAAAATAGAAATTAAAATTCTCAAATCAATTAAACTACTTCAAGTGAGATCAACCTTTCATGTTAAATTGAATCCTTCTACACTTAAAAAATACAACACTAATGCCTAATAAGACTTACCACACAATCCTTAAAACACACATTAGATTTAAGTCACCACTTCTAGCTCTAAGTTAAGATGTTTTATGATTTGATGTATATTTTATTTTATCATGTATTATTTTAGATTAGATGTTTGGGTGTATGCTTCATAGACTTGATGATAGGCTAATATTAGCCTAATCATATTTTTTGTAAGGGATTATGCTTAAGGGATGCTTACAAATAAATGTGAATTCCCTTTTTATAAGTTGCTTAAATCGTTAAGCATAATCCAAGTAAAGACAGGTGGGCTTTATTACCCATGTGTAGGGTGCTAAGGCCAAATTATAAATACAACTGCTTAGGATTATATGTATATTTAGCTAACCACTATTTTGTAGGTGTAGTTAGATTTAGTTTTCCCATATAAATGTAATTTTTGTAATAGGAATTAGGATTAGTGTTATTGGAGATTAGGATGAGCAGTGGCCAAAAGGCTTTATCCTGGGGTGCCCTATGATGCCTTTGAAGCAAACACCATCCAAATAAAAGAAGGAACCAAATCAAAAATGGAGATATAAAGAATGAAGACCTCCATAGTAGTTAATACAATTATAATTATTCTTTCATATTCCAGGTTGTATAAGGGTAGAGCTCGGCTACCCATCTTTTCTCTCTTCAGGTTCTACGGTAGTACCCGATCACACCGATCTTTTATTCTTTTATGATAGTTTATATAATTGTTTGATATTATGTTTACACTGTACATAAGGATGACATGCTTTTCATAGTTTCTTAAATGATTGATGCTTTATTGGGTAGATTGAATACGATTAAGTTATTAGGATAAAAATAACATTTCTACCTAAATAATCACTCATAATTAAATTTTAAATAACTCATAACCTCATCATAAAGCCTATGACATGAATAAGATAATTAAATGATTTAGCAACCGCTTAGTTGTATGGTTGTATGTTTCACATCATGCATGCATATTCTTTCTCTCTTAGACATGAAGGATCTTCATCCATGCACGATAAAGGAATGCTTGACCCATGAGGGCATCCCTTGTGGTGGAGAACACCTTCTTCTAGCAAATTTGACACATAAATTATTTCATCATGCATTTAGGCACAAGAAAATCTAAAGCCTCTATCAAAATAATGTGCTAAAATAAGTCATATGCTCATACAACTCATGCTCTAGTCTCTTAGGGAGTGTGTTTATGACTTTAATATCTTTCTAATTAAATAACCACCCTAGCTATCCTCCAATTCATAAGATCGTACAACTTGGTTTTAAAATCATAGGAGGAGTTAGTTTACGACCACCCTAGGAAGTTATAAGTCCAGAAGTCTGACAATTTATTATCTCTTGTGGAGGTAAACCCTTATGTCCACCAGTCGCTTAGATTTAAGTCGTGCTTTAGCTCATACTAAAGGTCCCTAGATTTAGGATTCGAGGTATCTATTTTTTTTGGGCTACGAGCATAAATCCTCACATCTTAAGCATTCCCACAATATTGTGTTGGTGGATTATAAGCCCTAGTAATCTGATTAAATTTCAACTCAAATCATATAAATCTCCTCATCTTCAAACTTATAAAGCCCAACCATAGGATAGATTGGAATGCTCACTAAGCTTCCTAGTATCATGAGCATTTCCTATGTATTTCATTTGAATTCCAAAAATAAGTCTTCTCCTTGAACTTTCCCAACTGATTATTCAAATACAACCGATCCTTTGATAGTCTAACCTTAAAATCTTTAGAGATGATAATTGTCTACTCTAATCGAGAGTATTCTTAGAAAATTTCTTTTACTACTATGTAATTAACTATGGAGGCTTACTTTCATAAGGATCTTAAGAACCTGATTTAATATAAACTCTACATTATTCATCCATATAAATTAGGGGAAAAATCTCTGGTACATGCGAAGTCCAGCATGCTTTAAGGGTCCTTATTATGTGATTAGGTCCATTATAAGGTGATGTCTCTCTCTTTCGAGATAGCACATCATATCTCAATGTTGTACCTGATCAACTCAAAAGTATACCCCCATGATCAGCGCATAATTCAAAAAATAAACACCACAAGGCCATCTCGCCTTATTCATTACATCCTTTCAACATCATCCTTTCTTTTTGGAGTTTGGAGATGTCGATCCTCAAGTAGGCAAGGGTTCTTTGACTCATAATGTTAACCGATACACTAGGTCAAATGGAACTCTAGATAGCCTATATCTGCAAACATCCACTATAATTTAAAGAGGTGGTTGTGCTCGATCATCCTTAGGAGTAAGTCTTCATCACTGAATGTAACTAAACAAAAACCTAAACCTAAATAATAAACCTATAAATAAAACCTAAAAATAAATAAAAATTAAAACCTTAACCCTAAACTAAATAAAAAAATTATTCCTAAATTAAAAATTAAGTAAACCTAAACCTATACTAAAATAAACTAAACTAAAATAAATAAAACCTAAACCTAAACCTAAAATAAACTAAACCTAAACCTAAACCTAAACTAAATAAAATAAAATAAACTAAAATTAAACCTAAAAAACTAAAACCTAAAACATAAACCTAAACCTAAAAAATAAAATAAAACCTAAACTTAAACCTAAAATAAAAAATAAAACCTAAACCTCAAAAATAAAATAAAATAAAACTAAACTAAAAAAATAAACCTAAACTTAAAAGTAAACTAAAATAAAAACTAAACTAAAATTAAAATAAAATAAATAAACTAAACTAAAAAAATAAAATAAACTAAATCAAAATAGATAAAATAAACTAAGATAAATGGAATACACTAAATGGACCTAAAATTAAAATTAAAATAAAAACACTAAACCTGGGCCTTTACACCAATCTGGGCTCTAAACTCTATGGCCCTGACCTAACCCAACCTGATCCAAACAGGCCCTTTAAACCAAAACCTGACTTCTAAATCCAGGCCCTGGGCCCAACCCTGGGCCTAGTTCACTGACCTGGGCCCTAAGCCCCAACCTGAGTCTTTAAAGCTGAGCCCTAAACCACCCACTCAATGACCTGGGCTGACCACACCAATTCTGAGGCTGAGGCTGACCTAAACTAAACCCTGGGCCCCCTAAACCCTGGGCCTAAAATGCTGGGCCTAAATCATAATCCACAGGCCACCTAAATCCTACCACACCAGACCACTGACTCCCAGGCCAAACCACAAAACCAAGCATAAACTAAAAAGATCTAAAATAAGATAAATGGTGAACTTAAACCTAAATAAATTAAAATAATCAAAATAAAACTAAACTAAAAACCTAAACCTAAAATAAAATAAATAAAATTAAAAAACTAAAATAAAATAAATAAAACTTAAACTAAACTAATAAAATAAACATATGAATAAACAAAAATAAAATAAAACTAAACTTAAAATAAAATAAATAAACCTAAAATAAAATAAAATAAAAATAAATAAAACCTAAACTTAAAATAAACCTAAAATAAATAAAATTAAAACCTAAACCCTAAAAAAACTAAACCTAAAATAAAATAAAATAAACCTAAACATAAACTAAAATAAATAAAACCTAAACCTAAACCTAAAATAAACTAAACTGACTTAAACTAAATAAATAAAATAAATAAAATAAACTAAACTAAACCAAAAATAGAACAAAATAAACCTAAAATAAAACCTAATGCTAAATCTCAACCTAAAAATAAAAATAATAAACCTAAAAATAAAATAAAAAATAAACTAAAAAATAAAACATAAACCTAATACTTAAAATAAAATAAAATAATTGGACCAATTAAATTACTAAATAAAAATAAAATAAAATAAACTAAAAATAAATAATATACTAAATAAAAAATTGGGAACCCTAAACCCAAGAACCTACCCTAATCCCAAACCACACCATAAATCTAAACTACCTAGCCCTAACCACTCTAAACCTAAACCACAAAACTAAACCATAAACTCTAAACACCTTATAAACTCAGATCATAAAATCTGAGCCCTAAAATCCGCTAAACTAACCCCAGCCCAAACCACTAACCCTCAGGCCAAACTAAAGGCAAAACCTAAACCATAAACTTTAAACCATAAATCCTAAATCCTAAAACAAACACTAAACCCTATACTAAACCCTAAACCATAAAATAAAAAATAAAAATAAATAGAATAATTAAATAAAATAATAAATTTAAAAAATAAAATTAAATAAAATAAAATAAAATAAATAAATAAAAATAAAATAAAATAAATAAACAAAATAATCTTAAATAAAATAAAATAAAATAAAAAAATAAAATAAAAAATAATAAATAATAAATAAAATATATATATATATATGTATATATAAATATAAATATAAATATAAATAATAAAACGAAAAAAATAAAAAATAAGAAATATATAGTTAAAAAATAAAATAAGGAAATAAATAAAATAAATAATAAATAAAAATAAAATAAAAAACCTTAAAATAAATAATAATAATAAAATTAAATAGAAATGAAATAAAAATAAAATAAAAACTAAAAAAAATTAAAAATTTAAATTAAAATAAAATAAAAAAAATAAAATAAATAAAATAAATAAATAAATAAATAAATAATAAATAAAATAATTAAAGAATAAAAAATAAATTAAAAAGCTAAATAAAAAAATAAAAATAATTTTAAATACATAAAATTAAAATAAAAATTAAATAAATAAATAAACTAAAAATAAAAATAAAAATAGAATTATATAAATAAAATAAATATATCAAATAAAAATTAAAAAAAAACCAAAATAAAATAATTAAAAAATAAAAACTTAAATAAAAAACTAAATAAATAAAAATAAAAATAATCCTAAATAAATAAAATAAAATAAATAGTAAATATATAAATAAACTAAAATAAAAGTAAAAAGAAAATAAAATAAATAAATAAAATAAATTTAAATAAAAATAAATAAATAAATATTTAAATTAAAAATAAATAATAAATAATAAAATAAATTAAAAATAAGTAAATTTAAAATAAATAAAAATTAAAATAAATAATAAATAAATAAATAAATAATAAAATAAAATTAAAAATAAATAAAAAATAAATAAAATAAAATAAAATAAAATAAATAAAATAAAATAAAATAAATAAATAAATAAACTAAAAATAAAAATAAAAATAAAATTTTATAAATAAAATAAATATATTAAATAAAAATTAAAAATAAAATAACTAAAATAAAATAATTAAAAAATAAAAACTTAAATAAAAAACTAAATAAATAAAAATAAAAATAATCCTAAATAAATAAAAAATAAATAGTAAATATATAAATAAACTAAAATAAAAATAAAAATAAAATAAATAAATAAAATAAATTTAAATAAAAATAAATAAATAAATCTTTAAATTATAAATAAATAATAAATAATAAATAATAAAATAAATTAAAAATAAGTAAATTTAAAATAAATAAATTAATTAAAAATAAATAATAAATAAAACATAAATAAATTTAAATTAAAAATAAATAAAACATAAATAAAATAAAATAAATAAATAAAAAATAAAAAATAAATTAAATTAAAATAAAACTAAAATAAATAAAACTAAATAAAAAATAAACAAATTTAAAAAAATAAAATAAAATAAAATAAAATATATAATATAATATAATATAATATAATATAATATAAAATATAAATAAATTAATTAAAAAATAAATATAATATAATATAATAAATAAAATAAAAATAAAAATAAATAAATAAAAATAAAAATATATAAATAAAATAAACCATAAAAATAAAAATAAATAAATAAATAAACTAAAAATAAATAAAAAATAAAAATAAAAAAAGTAAAAAATAAAAATAAATAAAAACCCAAACCCATCCTCTCTCTTCCCTCCTACGGCGTTCTATAGCAATTGCATTTTCCCCTTTTTTGGAGCTTCATCTCCTTGCAGTTTTGATGATCCTTCACCATTATTGATTATTTTTTTGTTGCTTATTTCTGATCTGGCTGCGCGCATTATGCTCCTGTAGTTTCTCTTGATGGCTGTTGTCGTCGTGATCATTTCCTTCTGGATCACTGGTGATTTGAAGGGTTTCTGATTAAACGTTATGCACCATTAAATCCTTTAAGGATTCACTCTCTAGTAAGAGCCTTTACCCTATTGATTCTGTGAATTTGAGATCGACTTCTTTTCATGGCATCCCTGCGATCATGTGCTTGGATCTTGATGTTGAGAAGCTGGCTAAGCCATGTGAATTTACTTTGGTTGGAAAATTTGCATTGCAGTGTCCAAATTTGGATAATATTCATTCTTTTTCTCACAATCTTAAACTCTCTGGTGCTTTCTCTGTTGGTTTGATTGATCCTAGACATGTTTTGATTCAGCTTACAAATGATTTAGACTACTTGAGGGTTTTCTCTTGTCATTCTTACTTTGTTTACAATTGTTAAATGCATCTTTTAAAGTGGTCTCTTCTTTTTGATATAAAAAAGGAATCATTGATTGTTCCTATTCGGTTGGCTTTTTCGAATATGAGGATTCACTATGTTACTCACCAAGTTCTATTTGTTGTTGGGGCTCTTTTTGGTTGGCCTCTTTAAATTGATCCGGCCACTGCTATGAGATCCCATCCATCTCATGCTCGTATACTAGTTAAATTTGATATTTCTAAAAAAATATCCTAAGGAAGTTCGGATCGGTTCAGAAAAGTATGGTTATTTTCAAAAAGTTGAATTTGAAAACTTTCCAGTTTTTTGTTCTCACTGTAAAATTCATGGCATGATAACTTTGAGTGCTTGGTGCTTCACCCATAACTTAAAAAGAAAAACTCAAATGAACCTATTTCTACTAATCTAAATGATTAAGTTAATAAACTTATTTATGTAGCTAAAGCTAACCCAAATGAAAATACTATTACTGCCTAATTGGAATTCATTGATGTGCTTAATGTTGGCACTCCCAATACTCAATCTAATAAGGTTAAAGATATGACTAATGTTGAAAATGATGGTTTGTCTATCAATCCTTCTCTACATGATAACTTCCCTTCTCATGATAACTCTAATGTTCAAGTGGTTGACAAAAATACAATTTCTCTCCCTAATCATTATATTCAGATCTCTTTGCCTCTTCTTAATGCTGAGCATGGAAATGAGCATGTGAATTTTACTAGTAATTTGCATGAAAATTTGGAGATTGTTGAAAATTAGGAACAAAACACTGAATCTGATCCTGGTATTTGTGCTCTTAATAGTTTTACTTCCTCTCCTTCTCCTATTCCCATGATTGACATTCATTATAATCCCACCCTTCAGCTTAATCCTGAGATTGAAGAAGGGGAAGTTATGATTAGAAATGTTTTGGCTGATTCTGATCCAATTCTTAACACCTCTAATCAGTCTCTTTCTGATGGTAATACATTGAATAAAAATAGAGCTTTTCAAACTGTTTTAAAAAAGAAATCTTTTAAAGCAAAATTGTTTCCTCATAACTCAACGAGATCTACTAGATCTGGATCTTCATCTCATAAATAACACCATTTTAGCATTGGAAGGGTTGCTCTCTTTCTAATGATCTTACTTACTTATTTTTCTTTAGCTTATTTAATATTTCCTTTATGTTTAACTCTATTATTTGGAATGTTTGAGGGATCGAAACCCTAACTGTCTATAATCATGTTAGAAGTCTTTGGCGTATTAATAATATATATCCTTACTTGTGGTCATTGAACCTCTCGTAAATGCTTCTAATATCAATCATGTTGCTAGAATGCTCGATTTTAATAACTTTTTCTCTAATACCAGTAATAAATTTTGGTGCTTCTAGAATAATTTACTTGATGTTTTCATTTTAGATGATCTCCATCAAGTTATTTGCACTTCCTGTAATAGAGTTGGTAGGAACATCCTTTGGGATAACTTAAGAAGTTTTTCTTTAAATGTTAACAAACCTTGGTTGGTTGGGGGTGATTTCAACACTATCCTCTCTTCCTCTGAAAGAAGGGGAGGTTGCTCTCCTAATATTCATTCTATGGAAGGAATCTCTAATATGATTCTTCATTGTAAACTTATTGACATTGGTTATTCTAGTTCTAATTACACTTGGCATAATAACACAACTTGATAGAATCCTTTTTAAGTCTCATTGGATTAATCAATGGCCTCTTACCTCTATTGAACATTTGAGTAGAACCTTCTCGAATCATGCTCCTCTTTTGATTTCTATTAAAAATAACTCTAAAAGATTATCCTCCTCTTCCTCTTTCAAATTTCAAAATATGTGGATTCAGCACCACGATTTTTTAAAAGTTATTACCACCAATTGGGTTGCCCCCTTACACCCTGATAATTTAGCTAGGGGTATGATTATATTCTGGTTTAAACTTAAAAGGCTTAAACAAAACCTTGTTTGGTGGAACAAGCATTATTTTAAAAATCTCTTTGCTAATATCAAAAATATGGAGCTTTTGGTTTGTAGTCTTGAAAATGTAGTTTTGACTAACTCTTCTAGGTAGAAGGTTTTGAATGAAGCCAAAGATAATCTGGTTAACTATCAGAATATGGAAGAAACCTATTGGCGGCATAAGGCTACTAGTAAGCATATTGCAGATGGTGATAAAAATACAAGGTATTTTCATGCTTTATTCAATAAAAAAAGAGCTTTAAACTCCATCCAAAAAATTTAAAGTGATACTGGAGATTAGATCACTGACACTAATTAGATTAAAGCATTGATTGTTAATCACTTTAAAAATATTCTTAACAAGAATCACACTTTAGATGCTATTTCTAGATCCCATTTGATCCCCTCAACCATTACCAGTGATGATAATCATTTGCTTACTAGGTTGCTTATGAAAAAGGAGATTAGTAAAATTCTTAATAACATGAATTGATTATGTTGCTGGTCTTGAAGGTTATACAACACAATTTTTCCAGCACTATTGTCCTATTATTAAAAATGATTTAGTTGATGTGTTATTGATTTCTTTACTAGTAATGCTATGCCTAGATATTTTACTAGTACTTCCATTATACTTATACTTAAAATTGAGAATCATGAATCATGGAGTGATTTCAGACCTATTAGTCTTCGCACTTTCTTTCATAAATTGATTGCTAAAATTCTTGTTAATAGACTTAGTCCTCTTCTCTAAAAAATTATCTCCCTTAACCAAACTGGTTTTGTTAGAGGTAGAACTATATCTGATAACGTTCTTCTTGCTCAAGAGCTGATTCATGATTTCGATGCTCCTAATAAGGGCGGTAACATCCTATTTAAGTTAGATATTTCTAAAGCATTTGACAACATCTCTTGGGATAACGTTCTTCTTGCTTTGCTTTTTGTTATTATTAATGGTCAAGCCTTAGGTTCTTTCCCTTCTTCTCATGGTTTTTAAGGTGACCCCTTGTCCCCTTCCCTATTTATTAAGTGGAATATCTTTCTAGGAGCTTAAATGACCTTTTCAACAATAATCCTTACATGTATTTTAGAACTCTTGGTGGTTTAGCTATCTCCTATCTTAGTTTTGCTGATGATTTCATTATTTTTTATAATGCTTCCATCCATCACATTAAATGAATTAAGAATTTCTTAAATTATTTTGGTAAAAAAAGTGGTCTTTATATTAATGAGAGAAAAAGTTGTTTCATTACCTCTTCTAAAATCTCAAGTAACAAAATCAATCAAATCTTAAGAATCACTAATTTTAAACAACAACTATCAAAATATCTCGGTGCTCCTCATGCAAGGTCAAAAATGATCACATCTCTTTGATGATCTAATCCAAATAAACGCTAATAAAATTCTGTTTGGGAATTTCACTTATTTTCCTTGGGTGGCAGGCTTACTTTGCTCAAGAGTACCCTTAATTTCATGCCTCTTTATCTTATTCAAACCATCATCCCTACTAACTCTACCTTGAAAAGAATAGAATGTCTCCTTAATAAATTTTTCTAGGGCTTTAACAATTCTACTAAAAGGATGCATTGGACTTCTTGGTATAAAAGTTGTGGCACCCTTGCTGAGGGTGCGATTAGTTGTAAGTCTATTTGTGAAGTTATTACTGCTTTCTCTCATAAACTTTGGTAGAATTTTAGGAGTAATAATAGTCTTTGGGCAAACTTCATGACTGCCAAATATTGCCAGGGTAAGCATCCTCTTATTTGCCCTTACAAAGTGGGTGACTCCCCAATCTGGAAAAGACTTTGCTCGATCAAATGGGAAGCTGAACCCCTTATATCTTAGGGGTTAACTCTGGATCTTCTTTCTTTTGGCAAGACAATTGGTTTAGCAGTGGTTCTATTGATGATATCTTATCTACACATTCTACTGCTATTAAAGTGAACTCTTTTTGGATTAATAATAATTAGAATAATACTAAACTCACTGATTATATTCTTATTTCTCTTTTAGATAAATTCACTAACATTCCTATCATTTCTAACAAGCCTGATAAGATTCTATTTAAGCTGTCTCATGTTGGTGATTTTATCTTTAAAGAGGTTTGGAATCATATTAGAGAAGCCCATGACTTCTCTAATGTGTTTTTTTTAATTTGGAAAGATATTATCTCTATTTCCTAATCTATCCTTATTTGGAGAATTCTGAAAAATTTCATTCTTGTTGACTCTTTGATGTGGGGAAAAAGCTTTCAGTTGCCTTCCAAATGCTATTCCTATTTTCACATTGAGAATGTGAATCATGTTTTTGTTAATGGAGCTATTGCCTCCAAATTGTGGGTTTGGTATGATGAACATTTCTATATTAACCATTTTCATGGTTCTTTATCCTTATATCAACTTCTTGATGTTTATTTTCATAAAACTATGAAAGGTCACATTAAAGTAAGTACTGTTATCACTCTTATATGATTCATATGGATGGACAAAAATGATGCCAAACATCATGGTATCCCTATGAACCACAATAGGATTATGGCTAAAACTAAAGAAAAAATTAGTGCTTTATGTAATGCTAGATTAATTACTAACAACCACTTTAAAGGGTGCAAATTTATATCCACCAAGCTGGGTCTTAGCTTCCCTGAGATCCCCAACTGGAAAGAAGATAATCTTATCTATTGGAGAAAGCCTCATAATAATATTATCAAAATTAATACTGACGGCTCTGTCTCTCAAAATTCTTTTGGCTGTGGTGGCATTTTCAAAAACTTTAAAGGTAGTGTCATTTGTGCTTCTGCCTACCCCCTTAAAGCTTGTTTTGTTATCTTTGCTGAATTAATGGCTATTAACAAAGCTATAGAGATTTGTTTCGTAAAAGGTTGGCTCAATATCTAAATTAAAGTGGATGCACTTTTTCTCATTGATATGTTGACTTCCACCAAGGTGGGAAACACAGATTTATACTACCTCCTTAATCATACAAGATCTCTCCTCTCTCAAGTATGTTTTAAAGTCACTCACATTTGGCATGAAGGAAATGATTATCCTGACTATCTTGCTAATTTAGGTGCTAGATTAGAGGTGCTCAGCTTTTATGATCATTCTAGTCTTCCTAAACAATTGTGTGGTTTGGTTAATTTGGAAAACTCTGGTTTACCTTACCTCAAAAATTAAGTTACATTATGTTGTTGTCTGCTCGGTTAACTGTTTGCTTTGTCTGTATTTTCCTCTTTCTATTTTCCTTAATCTGCACTCTCCTCTTCTTAGTTTTCTGCTGCACTTACCTGCATTTTCATGGTTATCCTGTACTGGTGGTATTTGGTCCTTCTTCCTCATCTATTGCTTACCTACTATTTATTTTTTTAACATGTTCGCTTCTAATTTTATTTGTTGATAGCCCTCTTTCATGGGACTATCGCCTGTTTCACTGGATATGTTGGGTTCTGCTGCTCCTTTTCTCAACCCTCAAGGATCACTTAGTTACTTTGCTAATTATTTTCACTATTTCCCTTTCTATTTTTAGTTTTGTGATTACTATTATTTCCCTGCACGGTTGGGATTTCTTTTGGTCACCCTTTCCTTTTGATATTGTTATTGTTGTTTACTTAGCAGTTCGACTATTTTCCCTACACATGATGGATTTTTAGGTTATATAATTTTTGATTCCTAACATGGCTCAATTTGTAATGACGCCTACATTCTCCTCATTGGTTACACTATTTGGTTTCTTGTATTGGCTATCATGAATGGATTATAGGGTTATTGTGTTCAACAAGTTATTTTTTCCATTGGATTCCAGCCTGCCCTCTTATTCTGTTGATTGTCATTTGGTTAGCCTCATTACCTGTGCTTTTGTTGTATGGGTTTATCTGTTGGCTGAGGTTACTCTTGGCTCTATTAGACCTATATAATTATTGGAGTGATCTAGCTATTAATAGGTGGATGTTAACACCTGGGCTGTTGCTCCTGATTGGCTTTCGTCACTATGGGGGTGTTTTCCTTCCCATGAGTAATGTAGGGGTTTTGTTGGCAACTCTTTCACATGTTATGTTGGAATACATATGGTGTTGTTCTTTGAATGGATTGGTTTGCATCCCTTTACTAGTGTTTCCTTTCCTTCTATAGTGTATTTTTCCATTGTTTGTTATACAAGAATTAAAGATCAAATGATTTTCATTCAGTGGCAGCGACCTTCCCCCAGGTATGTATGCTATGATGGTTGCGATGATCTCACTCATAATTTTGCTGTTAGTAGCATTTGTGATGTAACCCTTCCTTTGAAGTTTGAATGCACATGCTTGCGGCTGCCCCATTCTTGTGTGACTAAGCCTGAGCCTTCCTTCACACAATTCTCTAGTTTTCTCTCACTCTCATTTATTTCTTCAGTTATTGTATTTCTCTACCTCTGCTAATTTCTTTCTCTAAATGTTTGCATGTTTTGTTTTATTTCCTTGTAGGTTCTTTCTCTGTATGTGGCATATGCTTCTCTCATCTTTACAACTTTTTGCTGAAGGCTGTCCTCTGGCTTCTCCTTTTGGCTACTTTTATTTCTCTTACTATTTTTCTTCTCTCTTTGCTTTTTCTTTCTATTTTGTGGTTGTACTTAGATAGGGGATTCACTCTCTAGGCTGATTGTAGCTCTTGGAGTAGCAGATCTTGATTTTATTCCCTCTTAAGGACCTTGTAACCCCCTTTTTGTGGTAATAAAATTCCCCTACATGGGGTTCTCCCAAAATAAAAACCCTGAACCATAAGCCTTAAAAACCTAAAAACCTAAACCTAAACTAAATAAAACCTAAAAATAAAATAAATAAAAATACTTAAACCTAAGTAAAATAAAATAAAAACCTAAATTAAAACCTAGACCTAAACCTAAAAAAAATAAAAAAACTAAAATAAAATAAATAAAAACCTGAACTAAACTATAAAATAAAATTAACCTAAGAATAAAAAACCTAAATAAAATAAAAATGATACTGAAAATAAAAATTAATAAACCTAAAATAAAATAAAATAAAAACTAAATAAAAACCTAAACTTAAAAAAGCTAAAAAAAATTTAAAATAAAACCTAAACCCTAAACGAAAAGAAAACCTAAACCTAAAATAAAAATAAAATAAACCAAAACCTAAACTAAAATAAATAAAACCTAAATCTAAACCTAAAATTAACTAAACCAAAACTAAAAGAAAATAAGATAAACTAAAAATAAACCAAAACATAAACAAAAAAGTAAAACCTAAAAATAAACCTAAAACCTAAACCTAAACCTAAAGAACGAAAATAAAAACCTAAACTTAAACCTAAAAATAAAAAATAAAACCTAAACCTAAAAAATAAAATATAAATAAAACTCTATTAGAAACTAAACATAAACCTAAACCTACACCTAAAGCTAAAAAAAACTAAAATAAAAAATCAAAACTAAAATAGATAAACCTAAAATATATAAACTAAACTAAATACAAATAAAAAAAGAAACCTAAATAAAAATAGAAAATAAAGTAAACTAAAATAAAAAAACCAAATTTACTAAATAAACCTAAACTTATCATTTGCTTTTTTAAAACCAAACCCTTAATCCTAAACCCTACTGACCCTAAATTAACAACCCTAAACACTAAACCAAATCCTACACCCTAAAAACCCTAAACCCACCTTAAACCCTAAAGCATAATCCCTACCCAAAATCCTAAACCTCCCAAACCCTAAAATCCTAAACCATAAACCCTAAACCCTAAAGAAACTACCTTAAACCCTAAACCATAAACCCAAAACTAAACCCTAAGACCACAAAATCTAAAAATCTAAACCAAATTAAAAAAATTGAAACTAAAATAAATAAATAACCTAAATCAAAATTCAATAAAATAAAATAAAAACCTAAACTAAAACCTAAACCTAAACCTAAAAGGAAAATAAAAAATAAAATAAAAACTAAACTAAAATAAATAAATAAAAATATAAACTAAACTAAAAAATAACTAAAAATAAAAAACCTAAATAAACTAAACCCTAAACGTAAAATAAAAGTGAAATAAAATAAAAATTAAATAAAAAATAAAACATAAACCCTAAACTGAAAAAATCCTAAACCTAGACTAAAATAAATAAAACCTAAACCTAAATCCTAAACCCTAAACCCTAAATCTACAACCTTAAACCCTAAACCCTAAACCCTAAAACCATAAACCCTAAACCCTAAACCCTAAACCCATCATAAACCTAAACCAAAAATAGTTAGGCTGCGCACCCTCTCTGGCAATTTCATGGCAATTTTGCATTCTCGTGCTTCTCTTTGTGGTTTGGATGCTATTCGGACCTCCCGTCATCGCTATCAAATTATTTGGTTGCGCATCCCCTGGTAGCTTATGTGATTGTCACGATCGATCAATGGCGGAGGCTTCACCCTCCACCGAACTCATCACATCTAGATGCACAATAACCACTGAACCTAAAGGTACTCTGGATCCGATTGCTACTGTTAATGCGCCTGCTGTGAAGTCCTTTAAGGATGCTCTTTCTGGTAAGACCTCTTGTGCCAATGCCTTGGTTAATCTAATTTCTACATCCTTTCGTGGATTGCCGGCTGTTATGTGCTCTGACCAAGATGTTGAGAAATTAATGAAACCATATGAGTTCTCTTTGGTTGGTAAATTATCTTTGCGACACCCTACTCTAGATAATATCAGATCCTTCTTCCATAGCTTAAAGCTTTCGGGAGTTTTCACTATTGGGCTACTTGATCCTTGACACATCCTCATTCAATTATCAAATGATTTAGATTACTCTCGTGTCTTTGCTCGCCGCTCTTATTATGTGCATAATTGTCAAATGCGACTCTTGAAATGGACACCCATTTTTGATGTTAAGGAAGAATCCCCTATTGTTCCGTTATGGCTTGCTTTCCCAAACATGAGAATTCACTATGTAACTCATCAAGTATTGTTTACGGTTGGGGCTCTATTTGGTAGACCCCTCCAAATTGATCAAGCCACTGCCACTAGAACTTCGTCCATCTATTGCATATTGGTTGAAATAGACATTACCAAAAAATACCCCAAAGAGGTTTGGATTGGCTCGGAAAAATTTGATATAATGTAAAGTTGAATTTGAAAACTTCCCAACCTTCTGTTCTCACTGTAAGATCCATGGCCATGATCATACCGAATGTTTTGTACTTCACCCAAACCTTAAAAAGAATATTTCACAGGACACTAATACCTCTCTTGGAACAGGGAAAACCACTAAGTTAGCTTATGTGCCAAAAGCTTCTCAAAATGAAATACATCCTCTTACACCTGCCCCCTTAGTATCTATTGATTTGTCAAAAGGAAAACATTCTGAGCTAGATATACATACTACTATTGAGGGTGTCGAGACTAATGCCAACTTATCTAACACTTCTCCTACTTGCAATATATTGGCTCCTCATGACAAACCTTTGCTTAATTTAAAGCTTAATGACAATCCAAATGGGAATTTTACATTGGATCAAAATAATGTTGATCCCTTGGTGTCAGACCAAAACCAGAATATGCATCATGGCAATGAAAATATTATTTGCATTACTAATGGTACAAGAACCTCCCCCTCTATTTCTTTACAGAGTGATATTCAGGCTATCCAAACTTCTCATCCTAACTCTGATACTGAAGAAGGAGAAATCACCACTACTAAAACTCCTATTCTAGAAAATAAAAACCAATCCCTTTCTGATGGAGATATTTTGATTATAGACCTTCCAAACTATTAAAAAAAAAATCTTATAAAGCCAAAATGACTAATAATAATTTCACTAGAACCACACGCTCTTCTCTTACACACCTCATAAATAATTATGTCCCTCTCTCCTCATTTTCCTTTTCCTTTTCTATCTCTTCCTTTTGAAATTTTATTATGATTAATTTTCTTATTTGGAATATCTGGGTGGGACACTCCCCGTCAAACCGCAGTTAGACCTCTCGCTCTCATAACATCAAATTCTTGTTATCATTGAGCCTTTCATTAACTCTTCCAAAATTGCTTTGTTGCTAGATCGCTTGGATTT
This sequence comes from Cymbidium sinense, assembly GCA_021442155.1. Lineage (NCBI taxonomy): Eukaryota > Viridiplantae > Streptophyta > Magnoliopsida > Asparagales > Orchidaceae > Cymbidium > Cymbidium sinense. The sequence continues at coordinate 180,675,252 of CM038214.1, read as the reverse complement.
CAAAATTTCTTCTTCAATCTTAATAACAAAAAATTTGGTGTTTTGGGATAATTCTATCACCATTTCCATCATCGATGATCTTGCCCAATTGGTTAATGTCAAAATCTCTTTAGGTGATTATTCGCTTTCCTTTATCTATGCTTCTTGTAATAGAGCCGGTAGGAACATCCTTTGGAATCATTTAAGAACCTTTGCCTCCTCGCTAACCTTCCATGGTTGGTGATTTCAACACTATCATTGCTTCTTCAGAAAGGAGGGGAGGATGTCCTCCTAACCTTCATTCCATGGAAGACTTCTCTAATATGATCCTAGATTGCAATTTGATTGACATTGGCTTTTCGTGGTCCGACACACGTGCACAACTCTAGACTTTGGCAGCATCTGGACAGGCCCTCTTTAATTTGCTTTGGATTAATCAATGGCCTCTCACTTCTGTTGAACATTTGAGCAGGACTTTGTCTGATCATGCCCCCCTTTTGATCTCTATCAAAACTCCCCCCACTAACCCTCCTAATCCCTCATCTTTTCATTTCCAAAATATGTGGACCCAACATGGTGATTTCACTAATGTTGTTTACACTAATAGATGGCTCTATTCATCCATAATTTAAAGGCATGGTTCGCTTTGGCTTAAGCTCAAGAGGCTTAAACAAAACCTCAATTGGTGGAACAAGCATATCTTTAAAAATCTCTTACCAATCTTAAAGCTATGGAACAAGTGGTTTTCTCTTGAAGAGTCGCCTTTAACGACCCAAGAACTTGATGAGTTGAGCATTGCCAAAGATAGCGATTAACTATCAAAATATGGAAGAAACCTATTGCCAAAAGCTAGCAAACACATTGTCGATGGTGACCAAACACTAGGTATTTTCATGCTATTTGTAATAAACGGAAAGCTTTAACTCGATTAAGAAAATTAAGAACCCTAATAGTGGTCGGATAACTGATAATAATGAAATCAAGGATTCCATCCATCATTTCAAAATTTATTAAATTCTAATCCTTCGTTAGAAACCCCTCCAACAATCTTATCCCTTCTATGATTACCAATGAGGATAACCATTTGCACACTATGTGTCCCTCGAAAGCGGAGATTAGTACTACTCTCAATAGCATGAACAATGACTCTGTTGCTGGTCCTGATGGTTTCACGACTCATTTCTTTCAACATTGTTGGCCTTTTATTAAATCTGATCTTGTTAATGCTGTTATTGATTTCTTTGATGGTGGCTCTATTCCCAGATACTTTTCAAGTACTTCTATTATTCCCAAAACCATCAATCCGAATCTTGGGTGACTGACCTTAGTCTTTGTACCTTTTTCAAAACTCATTGCTAAATGATTAATAATAGAATTAGCCTCGCTTCATAAAATCATCTCCCTAACCAAACCGGGTTTTGTTAAAAATAGAGCCATATCTGATAATATCCTCCTCGCTCAAGAACTGGTTCATGACATTGATGTTTCTTCCAGAGGAGGTAATATGCTCTTCAAACTGGACATCTCTAAAGCCTTTGACAACCTCTCATGGGATTTCCTTTTCCAAATCTTACATTTGTTTGGTTTCTCTGATCACTTTATCTGGATTATTAAATGTTGTATCACTAACATCTGGTTTTATGTCATCTTAAATGGTGAGTCCCTTGGTTTCTTTTCTGAGCCATGGTTTGCCAAGGCGACCCCTTTCTCCTTCTCTTTATCATTGATGTCGAATATCTTTCAAGAATCAATGATCTTTTCATCAAATATCCTAACATGGCTTTTAAAACTCATGGTGGTTTCCTGCTTTCTCATCTTAGCTTTGTGATGATTTTATAATCTTCGTAACGCCTCCCTTCAACATGTCAAAATATCAAGAATCTCTTAAATGATTTTGGCAAAGTTAGTGGTCTTTTCCTTAATGAAAAAAAATGTTGTTTTATTCCTCAAATAAGATCCTCCCAATAGATTGAATCAAATCCGAATTACTAATTTTAAGCAAAGTCAATTTCCCATTAATTACCTCGGCTCCACTTTTAAAGGCTAAAAGATCTCACCTTTTCGATGATCTTATTCAAAAAATTTCTAATAAAATTTCGGTTTGGGAATTTCATTTACTCTCTTTTGGTGATAGGCTCACCTTGATTAAGAGAACTCTTAATTCCATGCCTTTATATCTCATCCAAACCATTGTCACCATCTCTAGCATCAATAATTGAGCTATTAAACAAATTTTTGGGCTCCAATTCTTCTAAAAAAATGCACTGGACCTCTTGGTTTAAAAGTTGTGGCACTTTTGAGAAGGTGGTCTTGGTTGTAAACCCAATAAAGAAACTATCAATGCCTTTTCTTATAAACTCTGGAATTTCAGAGTAATCAAAGTCGGCTAATTTCATGATCATAAATATTGCCGTGGTATGCACCCCTCACTTGTCCCTTCAAGGGGTGACTCTGTGGAAAAGACTTTGTTCTATCAAATGGGATGCCTAATCCCTTATTTTTGGGGCATCAACTCGTACTTCTTTCAAGATAGAGTGGTTGTGGTTCCATGGATGACTTACTTCATACCCATTCCACTTCCGCTATTAGAGTCAACACTTTCTGGCATAACAATAAGTGAAACAATAATAAGCTTGCTGATTTTATCCCTTTTACTTTCCTAAATATGGTTAACACTATTCCTATCACTCTTCAAAATCAAGATCATATTCTTTTAAGCTCTCACAATGGTGATTTCAACCTCAAAAGTGTGTGGCTCCACATTAAAGATACTCTCATGAACCTCCTATGTATTCTCTAAACTTTGGAATAACAATATCCCTATTTCTATTCTTACATGGTATTCTAAAAAATTTTATCCCCAGATTCCTTGTGGGGTAAAGGGTTCCATTTACCATCTAAATGTCAATGCTATTTTCATATTGAAAATGTTAATCATGTCTTTGTTAATGGGGCCATTGCTTCTAAATTATGGATTTGGTATGATGATACTTTTAACACTCTCAATTTCAATGGCTCTCTTACTTTATACCAACTTCTTGAAATTTATTTTGATAATACTATTAAAGGTCACATTAAAGTTATCATTGCTATCACTCTTATCTGGTTCATATGGATGGACAGAAATGATGCAAAACACTATGGGATCCTTATGAACCATTGGAGGATTATCGCTAAAACTAAAAACAAAATTTGTGACTTGCTTAAAGCCAATCTCATTCATTACAAACATTTCAATCAGAATTTGTATAATAAACTGGGCATAAATTTGCTCGATCAACTTTATCAATGACAAGATTGTTTATTGGAAAACCACTTGATCATATTATTAAAATAAATACCGATGGTTCGCCTCTCATAATGGCTCGGTTGTGGTGGCATTTTCGTGAACTCTAAGGGTATAGTCCTATGTACTTTTGCTTATCCCCTTATTTCTGACCGCCCCTTTTCAACTTATGGCGCCTTTCAAAGCTCTTGAGATTTGTCTCCAAAATGGATCAATATTTGGATTGAGGTGGATGCTATTTTTCTGATTGATCTTTTAACTTCAACTAAGATGAGCAGCACTGAATTGTATTACCTCCTCAAGCATACTAGATCTCTTCTTTCCCACTTGAATTTTAACATCACATGTTTGGGAAGGAAATGCTTCAGGCCGACTACCTTGCCAATCTGGTAGATCCAATGGTATCAACTTCTTTGATCATCACACACCCCCAAACATTTGTGTGGGCTTGTTAACCTGGATAATTCTGGGTTACCTTATCTCAGAACTTAATTAAAACTCGATGTTTTCACCACTTTTGATTTCTCCCTTTAGATTTTTTGTGGATGCTTCTCACGGATAACACTTGGTGCTGGATCTTTGTGTCATGATGCTATTTTAATAGCTCCTCCTCTTTGGCTCACTTTTGGCATTAAAACACTGTTGAGTATGTGCATATGGTTAATCGATAGGAATTATGAGCAAAAATACATTTCCTTTTATTTTGGAGTTATCCTTCACTTTATTTTTCTGCATTAAGTGGCTTCTTGGCCCTTTGGATGATATCTATCTTCTTGGCTATTGTCTTTACTGGATTCTTGATCTCATCCAAAGATGCTCTATGAAATCCTTATTGAGTTTCTTTGGTTGGATCTTATTGTTGGGGGTTTCTTTCTTTTCTTCAAACTGCTATGATTATCTTCTGCAGGTTTTCCTTTCGGCTGCTGCTGACCTTACCTCACCTTATGACAGATCTACTTTTGTGCAGAATCTGTCAGGGTGGAATCTCTTACATTCTATTGTATCTTTCTGCACTATTTATTTTTTGTCCTGGATGGAGTTTATTCAAACTATTTATGGTTGTTTTACCCAGGAGATCCTTTCGCGGAAGTTTAGATTGGGGATTTGGTTAATTTCTTGTCCTTGTCCTAAGATTAACCGCTTTTGGGGCTTTCTTCTTCTATCCCCTCAGAATGGATTTCCTTGTGGTCGGTCCTTTGGTTCTTACGTGTTTACCCTCCTCTTCTCTTTTCATTTTTTGCTCTTGTTAACATTTGGGTTGATGTTGGACTTCTGCAATTGTTTTCACCCTTCATGCTTTGAGGAGATCATGAAAATCCTGAAGACCATTCTACTCTTTCTCGCTTATATGTAACCAATGGTCTATCCTATATGCCTCACTAATTATGATCTTATCCTTGGCAATACCGCTTAATGTGACAAAGCAACCTACTAAAGCTTGCTCTATCTATTGAGCACCTATTGGTTGCAATTTTCTTTATTGGTTATTTTGTCGATTGGGATATCCCATCTCTACACTAATATCTCTCTGTGAATGGAATTGTGTTATTTTTTCAATACTAGACTGTTGGTCTTGCTTCCCATGATCGAGGTTTGGAGTTTTTTTGGATTATCATTGTAATCCGAGATTGTGGGCACTGCTTACTCTAGTGGAAAATCCTTGAACTCATATAATTTTTACTTTATATCCTTCTTAGTAATATTTCCTTTTCCTAATGGGAGTGTTAATAGTAAAATTGTCCATGCTGCTATTTTCTGGATTGTTGATTTCTTTGTCCAGGAAATTCTCTTTGTTTTTCTTTTGTTTTTTGATGCTAACATCTGGGATGTTGTTGCTTTTCCTTGCTGTTGTTCTCCCATCCTATGCTATGATTGGAACATGTACAACTTGAAGCACATTTCTTTGTTATGCTTGGAATTAATCAATGATATATCTTATATGCATAATTGGGTTATTGACAAACCATGGTTATTATCCCTTGGCGAATGCTATGGTGAATAAGCATCTCAACACATCTGATTTCTCTCTAATGTCACGATAGGCTTATGGTGGGGAGCTATTCATTATCTATCCTTTCCTTTATATGTTTATGGGTGGAATCTTGACTTTGTTATTTTAACGCCTTGTTATTGACCGGATCAATACCCTTATCTGGGCTTTGGATTATTTTGTATGCAGTCTCTATCAAGTTGGATTGCTTGGTAGATTTTGCTTTGAACCACCTGGTTTATTTTATGCCTATCATTGGAATTCATTGATCTACCTTTTCTGCTCTTTTATCCTTTTCTCACAAACTTGTATCTATTTGATTATCGATGAGTGGCATCATGGAAAACTAGGGTTTTGATGTTTTGGTTGTCTCTGTCTTGAGATTTACCTTTTGTTTACCTTGTCACCTTGGCTCTTCTTGTTGGTTGTAGAATTCGGGTCTCATGCCCGAAGTCGCTCACACATTCTTGATGGTGAGGGTTTTGGTGATTTACCATTTGTCTTCAGATAACTGTTTTTATGCTTTCTTAATTTGTTTATCTATTATTGCCATGTCTACTCTGATTGAGGAGTTTTATTGCCAATTTGCTACATCTTCCTATCTTGGATGTTGCCATCTTAACTGCTGTTGTTTTCTGGATTTTAATGTTGAGACTCATTTCAATTCACTTGTTGATTTTTTTATGGTGGGTTCCAAATTATGTTGGGCTAGTTGGCTTTGATTTGCAATTTATCTTCTATTTTTTCTGATCTACATCACCTGCTACCTCATTTCTAACTGGTTGGTGTAGTCTTATGAGCAGTTTATTCTGAAAGAATGGTATTATGGCTAGTTTAGTCCCTTCCTATCTTGGATGTGCTTTTGTTTGCCGCCTTGTTCTCTGATTGATTGTTGATATGGATTATCTGAATGGAGGCCTTGAATCCGCTATTGAGCCGCCGCTCTAACATTTTTTTGGTGCTTATTTTGGTATTGCAGCTCATTCTGGTTGAGCTATCTATCTTTTACTTTGCTTTCTCGTGACATTAATAAGGGGATTGTTCGGTTATTTTTTGACCGAAAGATTCATTTACATATCATGTGATTGGGATGGTGTTAATTATAGGCTCATTGACTTATTTAATAGGTTTTCATGTTGTCTCCTGTAATTTTCTTGGAGGGATTATGTCCTAATTTCTTTCGATATGGCTATTCATGAGATTCTGAAGATGGCTCACTAATGTTTATGTATTCTCATGTCAAGATGACTATATTGATGATCTTTTCTTGAATGAGACTTTATCCTTAGCTCTTAGCAATTACCTATATATTTTAGAAATGATTTTGCTTAGGTTTTGTAATAAAGCTCACAAGAATATCAACAATGGTGCTACCTTCTCACAAGTTTGTTGGCAATGATGGTATGGATGATCTCACCCTATTGGTTCTTAGTAGCTCATGTGATGTAACCCTTCAAGTTTGGATGCTCATACTGCCCCTAACAGATGTGATTGAGCTAGCCTTCTCTATCACATTCCTTACTAACATACTCATATTATGTTATTTTCCTCTAACTTTTGTCTGTATTACCTTAGCTCTAATCTCCTCTTATTATAACTTTGCGTGATTCTCTCTTTCTCATGTCTACTATTATCATGCATTCCCACATCCTCCAGAGCATTGGCTTTAATCTTACTTTAGATTATTATGTTAATCATCTTGTATCTTTTGATTGTTTTTATGCTTTCTTTTACTCTTGGATGTACTTAGATAGGGGATTTACTCCTTAGGCTCATTGTAGCTCTTTGAGCAGTAGTTCTGGAGTTTACCCCCTTTTAAGGACCTTATAACTCTCTTTTTGTGGTAATAAAATACCCCTACATGGGGCTTCCCCAAAAAAAAAAAAAAAACCCTAAACCCTAAACCCAAAAATCCTAAACCCTAAAGCCTAAAGCCTAAACCCTAAACCCCAAACCCTAAAGACTAAACCCTAAGCCCTAAACCCAAAAAACCTAAAAAACAAAACTTAAATAAAATAAAACAAAAAATAAAATAAATAAATAAACTTAAACATAAATAAAATATGATAAAATAAAAACCTAAACCTAATCCAAAATAAAAATAAAATAAACCTAAAATATAATAAAAATAAAAATTAAATACAAGCCTAAACTTAAAAAATAAACCTAAAAATAAAATATAAAAATAAATAAAAAATAAAACCTAAACCCTAAGCTAAAAAAAACCTAAACCTAAAATAAACAAAATAAAATAAACCTAAACCTAAACTAAAATAAACTAAACTGAAATAAATAAAACCTAAAACTAAAGCTAAAATAAACTAAACCTAAACCCTAAACTAAATAAAATAAATTCAATTCAATTAAAAATAAATCTAAACCTAAACTAAAAAATAAAACCTAAAAATAAACCGAAAACACAAACTTATAACCAAAACCTAAAAAAATAAAATAAAAACCTAAATCTAAACTTAAAAATAAAAAATAAAACCTAAACTAAAAAATAAAATAAAAGTAAAACTAAACTAAAAAATAAACATAAACCTAAACTTAAACCTAAAAAATAAACTAAATAGAAAATAAAAACTAAACTAAATAAAAATGAAAAATAAACTTAAATAAAAATAAAAATAAAATAAACTAAACTAAATAAAAAATAAACTAAATAAACCTAAATCTACTGGCTTACTTAATTTAAAAAAAAACCCTAAATCCTAAACCAAAACCTAAACCTAAAAATAAAATAAAATAAAATAAATGAAAAATAAGCTAAATTAAAATAAATGAAAACCTAAACTAAACTAAAAAATAAAATTAACCTAAGAATAAAAAACCAAAATAAATAAACCTAAAATAAAATAAAATAAAAACTAAATAAAAACCTAAACCTAAAACCTAAAAAAATCCTAAACCTAAAATAAAAATAAAATAAATAAAGTAAAATAAACTAAAACCTAAACTAAAATAAATTACACTAAGATAAATAAAATATAAACGCTCTAAAGTAAAATAAACCTAAACCCAAACCTAAATAAAATAAAATAAAATAAAATAAAATAAACTAAACCTAAACTAAAAAAATAAAACCAAAAATAAACATAAAATAAAACCTAAAACCAAAACCTAAAAAAAAATAAAATAAAAAAACCTAAACCTAAACCTAAAATAAAAAAACCTAAACCTAAAAAATAAAATAAGAATAGAAAACTCAACCAAAATATAAACCTAAACCTAAAAAATAAACCAAAATTAAAAACCTAAACTAAAATAAATAAACCTAAAATAAATAAACTAAACTAAATAAAAATAAAAAGTAAACCTAAATATAAATAAAAAATAAAGAAAACTAAGATAAATAAATAATAAAAATAAACCTAAGCTATCATTTATATTATTTTAAATAAAATAAAAAATGTAAACACTAACCCTAAATTATAAACCCTAAATCCTAAACCCTAAATCCTAAACCATAAACCTAAACCCAAAACCCAAAACCTAAAACCTAAACCCTATACCAAACCTAAACCTAAAACCTAAACCTAAACCTAAACTAACCTTAAACCCTAAAACCCTAATCCTAAGGCCTAAACCCTAAACTAACCCTAAAACCTAAACTAACCTAATCCAAGCTAACCCTAAACCCCAAACCCTAAACCCTAAACCTAAAACCTAAACCATAAAGCTAACACTAAATCAAAACCTAAACTAAACCCTAAACTAAAATAAATAAATAAAAAAATAAACTAAATAAACTAAATAAACATAAACCTATGTTTATTTAATTTTTTTATAAAGATAAACTAATCTAAAACCCTAAACCCTAAAACTAGCCCTAATAAACCTAAAAAATAAACCTAAAAATAAATAAAAAATAAAACATAAACCCTAAACTAAAAAAAAAATTAAACCAAAAATAAATAAAATAAAATAATTATAAACGTAAACTAAAATAAACTAAACTAAAATAAATAAAACCTAAACATAAACATAAACCTTAAACTAAATAAAATAAAATAAACTAAAAATAAAACTAAACCAAAAAATTTTAAAAATTAAACCTAAAAATAAACCTAAAATAAAAACATAAAACTTAAACCTAAAAAAAAAAAACCTAAACCTAAACCCAAAAAGAAAAAATAAACCCTAAACCCTAAACCCTAAACATCAAACCCTAAACCTAAACCCTAAACCCTAACAATAATTCTAAACCCTAAACCCTAATCCCTAAACCCCTAAACCCTAAACCCTAAACTAACCCTAAACCCTAAATCCTAATCCTTAAAAATCCTAAACCATAAAGCCTAAAGCCTAAACCCTAAACCCTAAACCCTAAACCCTAAACAAACCCTAAACCCTAAGCTAACCCTAAACCCTAACTAAACCATAAACCCTAAACCCTAAACTAAACCTAAACCAGAACAACTAAAATAAAAAAAAATAAACTAAGTAAACTAAATAAACTTAAACTATCGCATATTTTAAAAAAAGACCTTAAACCTAAATCCTAAGCCCTAAACCCGAAACCTTAAACCCTAAACCCTAAACCCTAAACCCTAAAACAAACCCTAATAGACATAAAAAATAAACCTAAAAATAAATAAAAAATTAAAACATAAAACATAAACCCTATACTAAAAAAAAACCAAAATAAATAAAATAAAATAAACATAAATCAAAATTAAAATAAATAAAACCTAAACCTAAACCTAAAATAAAATAAACTAAACCTAAACCCTAAACTAAATAAAATAAAATAAAATAAAAATAAACCTAAACATAACTAAAAAAGCCTAAAAAAACCTAAACTAAAAACCTAAAACCTAAGCCTAAAAAAATAAAATAAAACCTAAACATACACCTAAAATAAAAAGTAAAACCTAAACCTAAAAAAAAAAATAAAAAAATAAAATAAACTAAAAAAAAATAAATATAAACCAAACCTAAACCCAAAAAAATTAACTAAATTAAAAGCTAAACTAAAATAAATATAAAAATAAATAAAGTAAACTAAAAAACATAAAAAATAAACATAACTAAAAATAAAAAATAAATTTAACTAAAAAAATAAATAAAATTAAACTAAATAAACCTAAACCTACTAGTTTACTTAAATTAAAACCCTAAACCCTAAAATACCCTAAACCCTAGATTAACCCTAAACCCAAAACAAACCCTAAACTATAAAACCTAAAACCTAAGAACCCTAAACCCTAAACATTAAACCCTAAACCATAAACTAACCCTAAATGCTAGGCTAACCCGAAACCTTAAATAGCCTAAACCCTAAAGCCTAAACACTAAACCCCAAACCCTAAAGCCTAACCCTGAACCTTAAACCCGAAAACCATAAACCCTAAACCCTAAACCCTATACCCTAAACTCTAAACCCTATACCCTAAATCCTTAAAACCTAAAAACCTAAACCTAAAGTAAATAAACCTGAAGTAAAACCTAAACCAAAAAATAAAATAAAATAAATAAATAAAAATAAACTAAAATAAAATAAATAAAAACCTAAACTAAATTTAAAAATAAATATATCTAAGATTAAAAAACCTAAAAATGTAAAAATTAAAACTTAAACCCTAAACTAGAAATAAAAACTAAACCTAAAATAAAAATAAAATATACAATAAAATAAACATAAACCTAAACTAAAATAAGTAAAACCTCAACTTAAACCTAAAAAATAAACTAAATAAAATAAAATAAACTAAATAAACCTAAACTAAACTAAAAAAATAAAACATAAAAATAAACCTAAACTCTAAATTCTAAACTTTAAAATGCTAAAAACCTAAACCTAAACTAAATAAAACCTAAAAATAAAATAAATAAAAATCCTAAACCAAAAAAAATGAAAAAAATAAAGTAAAATAAAACCTAAACTAAAACCTAAACCTAAACCTAAACCTAAACCTAAACCTAAACCTAAAAAGAAAATAAAATAAAAAATAAAAATTAAACTAAAATAAAATAAATAAAAACATAAACTAAACAAAATTTAAAAAATATAAATAAAATAAAAACTAAACTTAAAAAAATTAAATTAAACCTAAAATAAAATAAAATAAAAAAATAAAAATTTAACCTGAAAAATAAATTTAAAAATAAAACCTAAAAATAAATGAAAAATAAAACCTAAACCCGAAACTAGAAAAAAAACTAAAATAAAACTAAAAAAACCTAAACTAAGATAACCTAAACTAAAATAAATAAAACCTAAACCTAAGCCTAAAATAAACTAAACCTAAACCTAAACCTAAACTAACTAAAATAAAATAAACTAAAAATAAACCTAAACCTAAACTAAAAAGTAAAACCTAAAACTAAACCTAAAATAAAAACCTAAACCTAAAAAAATAAAATAAAAACCTATACCTAAAAAATAAATTAAAAATAAAACTAAAATAAAAATAAACATAAACTTAAACCTAAACCTAAAAGTGAACTAAAATAAAAACCCTAAACTAAAATAAATAAACTAAATTAAACAAAAAAATACAAAATAAACCTAAATAAAAAAATAAATAAAGAAGTAAACCTAAACCTATTGGTTTACTAAATTTAAAAAAAACCCTTTACCCTAAACCCTAAACAAACCCTAATAACCTAAAAACCTAAACTTAAACAAAATAAAACCTAAAATAAAATAAATAAAAAAACCTAAACCTAAATAAAATAAAATAAAATAAAACTTAAACTAAAATCTAAACCTAAACCTAAACCTAAAAAATAAAATAAACTAACAAAAATAAACTAAAATAAAATAAATAATAACCTAAACTAAACTAAAAAATAAAATAAACCTAAGATAAAAAAACCTAGATAAAATAAAAACTAAACATAAAATAAAAATAAAATAAACCTAAAATAAAATAAAATAAAAATGAAATAAAAACCATAACCTAAAAAAAGAAACCCAAAAATAAAACTAAAAAATAAATAAAAAATAAAACCTAAACCCTAAACCAAAAAAATTCCTAGACCTAAAATAATAATAAAATAGACAAAATAAAATAAACCTAAACCTAAACCTAAATAAACTAAACCTAAACCAAAACTAAATATAATAAAACAAATAAAATAAAATTAAGCATATACCTAAACTAAAAAATAAAACCTAAAAATAAACCTAAAATAAAAACCTAAAACTTAAACCTAAAAAAATAAATTAAAAACCTAAACATGAATCATAAATAAAAAATAAAACCTAAACCTAAAAAAGAAAATTAAAATAAAACTCAACTAAAAAATAAACTTAAACTTAAACCTAAACCTAAATATAAAAATAAAATAAAACCTAAACTAAAATAAATATACCTAACATAAATAATCTAAACTAAATAAAAAAAAAAAATAAACATAAATAAAAATAAAAATAAAATAATCTAAGATAAATAAATAATAAACAAAATATACTAAATAAACCTAAACCTATCAATTTACATAATTTTAAAAAAAAAAATAAACAAAAAAAATCTAAACCATAAGCTAACCCTAAACTATAAACCTTGAACCCTAAACCTTAAACCCTGAAAATAAACTAAAAAACCCTAAACCTACCAGTTTACTTAATTTAAAAATTAACCTAAACTAAAATCTGAACCTTAACCCTAAAACCTAAACCTTAAACCCTAAACCTTAAACCCTAAAAAAAAGAAACCCTAACCCTAAAACCTTAAACCCCAAACCCAAAACCATAAACTCTAGCGGGGCCATTGCTTCTAAACTCTGGATTTGGTATGATGATCTCTTTAACATTGTCATTTTCAATGGCTCCCTAGCTTTATACCAACTTCTTGAAGTTTATTTTGACAACACTATTAAAGGTGACATTAAAGTCATAACTACTATCGCCCTTATTTGGTTCATATGGATGGATAGAAATGATGTAAAACATCGTGAGATCCCTATGAACCACATGAGAATAATTGCTAGAATTAAAAACAAAATTTGTGACTTGTTTAGTGCCAATCTCATTCACTACAAACGTTTCAAAGGTTGTAAATTTGTGGCCAATAAACTGGGTCTTAACTTACCGGATCAACCCTACTATAGAAATGATAAGATTATTTATTGCATAAAACCTCATGATCATACTATTAAAATTAATACTGATGGCTCTATCTCTCATAAAGGTTCAGGTTTTGGTGGCATTTTCAAAATCTTCATGGTAAAGTCCCATGTTTTTTATCTACCCCTTAATTCTTGCCTGCTTCTCTTTCGAGCTTATTTACAAAGCTCTTGAGATTTTCCTTCAAAATGGTTGGCTCAATATTTGGATTGAGGTGGATGCCCTTCTGCTAATTGATCTTTTGACTTCCACCAAAATGAGCAACACTAAATTGTACTACCTTCTCAAGCAAACTAGAGCTCTTCTTACCCAACTTAATTTTAACATCACTCATGTATGGCGTGAGGGTAATGCATGTTATTATCGCCAATCTGGTGCTAGATTGGAATAATATTCTTTGATCAACTAACCCTTCCTAAACATTTGCATGGCTTGGTTAATCTGACAATACCGGGTTTCCTTATCTCAAAATTAATCTAACCTATTGGATTCACCTGTTTCCTCTTTTATTGCTTGATCTTTTTCTATTTACTGTTGTTATTTATTTGATCTTTGTTGATGCATCAACCTGATATTCCTTGTTATTTACTTGTTGATCTCTGTGGCAGTGTTGTTGGTTTTATTTTCTTAGCTTTAATTGGGAGCTTACTGCCTCTACTATTTTTACTGTTAATGTGCTGTTGCTTCTTTGGAATTTTCTAATGCATCATCATATTACTCCTTGCTGGTCCTTTACTAAGCTAAGTGGCATCTACTATTGGTTTAATTATCCCAACCTTGTTTGGGGTCTTGCTATTTCTGGATGCTACATCTATGTTAAAGGTTTAATTGTTGGCAGTTGGGCTTTTGGGGCCTTTGTCCAACAAGCTGATCTTGGAGTTGGTTTAATGTATTTGCTGAATGTATATGCTAACCCCAACTTACATACCTGTAAGGAAATAAAATGCAATACCTTTGTTACTATTAATGGTTCTTTGCAGGTTTGGTATTGTGTAATGAATTCCTTTCAGTCTGATTTCTCTGAGGAGGGTAGTTCTGCTACTAGCCTGATTTCTCTAATGGATTTCATTGATAATACCCTTTTGAACCCTTATGGTAGCTCTGTTGCCCCACTTCTTTTTATTGGCTTATCCTATGGTTGCAATAATTGTAGTGTTGTTTTAACCTATGGTTGTTGGATTTCTGGATTCACTGTCTTGCTGTCTAACCTTGTGTTTGTTAGCTTTTTGTTGCCTGGTGTTCTTCTGACTGTCTTTTCTGTTCTCATCTAGATCAATCATTAATCTATTGTTTTTTTACCTTTTGGCTCATTAAAATTGTGCAGATCTTTTGTTGGTAATTACTATCCGGATGTTGGTGATCGGATTATTGCTCCTCATGTCGGGGGTTTTCATTTGTTTTGTTGGCCTTTATTGAGGTTGTGCAAGATGGTTTTATTTTTCGCTTGATTTCTTATCTCTCATTTTTTGAATGTTTGTCTTTGTTAAAACACGGATGTCTTGTTGCACCTGCTATTTTTTATATCTGTTGACTAGTCTTGGCGACTTCTTCCTTAACTTCGGTATTTAATTTATGCATTGTATAATTTGAATGGTTGGTTTTATGGCCAACCGCTATTATTTTCTTTCTTGATTGTTGGATGGTGCGGATCATTGAGTCTTTTATCCGACAAGCGTTGGGTTGTTTATTTGGTTCGATGGTGTCTTGGTGTTGTCTTGCTGATTGTTTTGCCCAACCTCATATTCCCAATCTTCCAAGAGAGATTTTGCAATTTCCTATTCAATTTTATTAATTCCTTGCAGGTTTGGACTTCCTTTATGGCTTCTCAGTTTGCCTTTAATGTGGTTGTGGGTTTAGCTGCTAGCTTGATCATCTTTATCTGGAAGGTTTTTTTGTGATTATCTTTTGAACCCTTTCTGTTACTTTACATCTCTATTTTTATTGGAATTTTATATGGTTGGTGTAATTTTTGTTTTATTGTTACCTTGTCTTTGTGGTTATTATCGCTTTTGCCTTTTATTTCTCGAATTATTTTTGTAAGGCAAGCTGGTTGGTAACTGACTAATACTCTACATGTTGCTTCTGGGGTTTTGGTTTATTTTGTTCAGCCTCTATTGAAGTTGTTGACTGCTTGGTGGCTTTTGATTTGAATCTCCTTATTGGTTTATTATATGCTTATCATCTGAATTCTATGGACTACTTTATCTGCTGCTCTTTTCTCCATCTTCTTTTAGTTAAACTTGTATCTATTGCACTGTTTATTCTGAATGGGTGGTTCTCTGGTCAACTAGCTGATTTTGTTGTCTTGGCTATTTGTTGTCTTGGATATTTGCTATCCTTGTTTCTCAGGATTCTAATGTTGGCTCTATCTTTGTTGGTTGTAGGACTTTAGAGTTCTATGTTCAGCAAGCTATTTCTGACTTCGCTGTTCTGATTATTTTTTGTCATTGGTGTCTAGGCTGCTACTTTTCCGAACCATGTTTCTATGCTCTATCTACTTGGTTGCTAACTATTGCAATGTCTTCTCTGATTGAGAGGCTCTATGGCCATCTTGTTATCCCTTGCTAGTGTCTTGGTCGCTATGTTTTGTTATTTTTTTGGTTATCGTCTTATTTTTTTTGGATTCTAATGAGGACCCTAATTTGAATCCCATTCTGATTTATCCTCGGCGGGTTCCAATGTTGCACTAACTATTTTGTTGTTGGGGTTGGCTTTCCTTACTATTTGTGTCTGTTCATATCGATAGCTGTGATCTAAGCTGATGTTTATTCCCATCCAGGTTGTTAGGCTTGTACTGCTATCTCCTTGGAATGCAATGTCTATTCTGAATGGGTGATACTTTGGACAGCTGCTGTCGTTGTCTTGCTATCTTGGTTGTTTGTTGATCTGGATTATCTGATTTTCTATCCAGTATGATGCTACTGGAGCTGTAGTTCTGACTATCTTTATTTGGTGCTATTTTTGGTATTGGGTTATGCTGCCTTCCTTTATAAATGCTTTTTGCCAACTACTATTATGGATATCATTAAGGGGTTTGTTCACATCTGCACTCATTACTATGATTGGGCTCATTTTTTGGACTTTGCTTCTAGGCTGTACTCCTGGCTTGAAAGATTCATATATATATCATATGTTTGGGATGGTGTTACTTATAGGCTCATCGACTTGCTTAGTGATTTCAGAGCTACCTCTTCGCTATTTTCTTGTGGATGGTTTTATGCGGCCTATTTCATATGTATAAGTATCCTCATGTTAGGGTGACTATATTGATGATAAATTTCCTACATGGGACCCCTTATCTTTCTGCCCTTTGTAATTTCCTCTTTATATTATATATAGTTTTGTTTAGGTTTACAGGTAATAAAGCCCATAAGACTTTCAACAACTGGCTATTATCTTCTCACAGGTTTGTTGGCTATGATGGCTATGATGATTTCACTTCCTTTTGGTTTGGTAGTAGCTCTTGTGATGTAACCCTTCTGCTGAAGTTTGGATGCGCATATTTGATTCTGCCCCAACTTGGTGTGACTCTTGAGCCTTCTATCACAATTCTTTACTATCATTCTCGATTATGCTTTCATTATCATTATGTTTGTATTACCTTAACTCCTTTCTAATTTCTTTCCGTTTACATTTTTGCAGGTGCTTCTCTCTTGTCCTTTTGCAGGTTTGCTCCATAGTGTCATGCATTCTCACTTCCTGCAGAGCATTGGCCCTAATCTTACTTTGGCCTTTTATGTTAATCTAATTGTATCTTTTGATTGCTTAATGCCTCTTTTGCTTTTTGCATGTACTAGATAGGGATTTACCTTAGTGATTGTAGCTCTTGAGCAAGAGTTCTTGAGTTTATCCCCTGTAAGGATCTTGTAACCCTCTTTTTGTGGCAATAAAATACCCCCTACATGGGTTTCCCTAAAAAAAAAACCCCTAAACCCTAAACCCTAAAAACCCTAAGCTCTAAAGCATAAACACTAAACCTTAAACCCTAAACCCTAAACCCTAACCTTAAACCCTAAACCATAAAACCCTAAAGCCTATACACTAAAACCCTAAACCTTAAACCCTACACCCTAAACCCTAAAATCCTAAAAACCTAAACCTGAAAAATGAAATAAAAATAAAACTAAAATAAATAAACCTAAACCTAAACCTAAACTTCAAAAA
Organism: Cymbidium sinense; assembly: GCA_021442155.1. NCBI lineage: Eukaryota > Viridiplantae > Streptophyta > Magnoliopsida > Asparagales > Orchidaceae > Cymbidium > Cymbidium sinense. The sequence goes on along the minus strand of CM038214.1, from coordinate 180,657,756 downwards.
TAAACTAAAATAAAAAAAACCTAAACTAAAATAAATAAACTAAACTAAATAAAAAGAAAATAAACCTAAATAAAAATAAAAAATAAAATACATTATAATAATAAAAAATAAACTAAGTAAACTAAATAAACCTAAATCTATCGGTTTACTTAATTTTTTTTAAAAAACCCTAAACCCTTAATCCTAAACCCTAAACCCTAAAACTTACTCTGAACCCTAAACCCTAAACCTAAAACACTAAACCTACAACCCCAATCACTAAAAAACCCTACACCTAAAAGCCTAAATCATAAACCCTAAACCCTAAACTCAAACCCTAAATCCTAAACCCTAAAAGCATAAACTCTAAAACCCTAAACCCTAAACCCTAAACCCTAAACTCAAACCCTAAACCCTAATCCTAAATGCTAAACTCTAAACCCCAAACACTAAACCTAAACCTAAAGTTACAAAATAAATTAAAATATAATCTTAAACCCTAAAACCTAATAAACCTAAACCTAAACTTAAGCCCTACTAATGCTTTCAAAAAAAAAATTAAGCCCTACAATGGGGCAAAACTTGACGGAACTTCACCATCAACCGCTTAGTCTAAATCTGGTGGAGGTGAAGGCGGCTGTGGTTATCACAAAGGGTAGTGGGGATCTGATGGGGGGTGGATATAGAGGTGGTGGTCAAAGCAGTGGTGATTATGGAGGTGGGAAGAGCGACAGAGGTTACAGCCGTGGTGGTGGCATAGGGAAAGATTGAGGATATGATGATGGATCCTGCTACTCGAGAGGCCAAGGTGGTTCTGATGGGAACTGGAGAAACTAAAGAATAGTCAATCTGACTTGCTGCTTATGGAACTATCTTTACAGTAGCGATGATTTCAATTATTTAGGTTTTTTGATTTGCTCTATGCGTGCTGATTTTTTATCTATGTCATCACTTGTGTCTTAGAAAACTTGGTGTGTTACTTGGTTGATGAAATCGAAAAGAAGCAATGTTGAATCTGACTTTGTCCTGTTAAAAAAAACAAAATCCAAAAACCCTAAACTAAAACCTGAACCCTAAACCTAATATCTAATCCTTATACCCTAAACCCTAAAAATTAAAATGAATAAATAAAAAATTTAGAAAAACCATCAAACTAACCCTAAACCTTAAACCCTAAACACTAAATCTACAACAATAAACCCTAAACCCTAAACCCTAAAACTCTAAACCCTAAATCGTAAACCCTAAAACCCTAAACCCTAAACCCTAAAACCCACAACCCTAAACCCTAAACCCTAAACCCTACAATCCTAAACCCTAATCCCTAAACACTTAAAACCTAAAAAATCCAAACCTAAATTAAATAAAACCTAAAACTAAATAAATAAACCTAAACCTAAATAAAATAAAATAATAAAATAAAATAAAAACCTAAACTAAAACCTAAACCTAAATAAAATAAAATAAAATATAAAAACTAAACTAAAATAAAATAAATAAAACCCTAAACTAAACAAAAAAATAAAATAACAAATTAAAAACCTAAATAAAATTTAAATTAAATAATAAGTAAAATAAAATAAAATAAAAACTAAATAAAAACCTAAACCTATAATATAAACATAAAAAACCTAAAACTAAATAAAAAATAAGGCATAAACCTTAAACTAAAAAAAGCCTAAAAATAAACCTAAAACCTAAACAGAAAATAATAAAATAAAAATCCAAAGCTAAACCTAAAAATAAAATTGAAGCCTAAATAATGAAATAAAAAAATTAAACTAAAAAATAAACCTAAACCTAAACCAAAACCTAAAAAGTAAACTACATTGAAAAACCTAAACTAAAATAAATGAACCTAAAATAAATAAACTAAATAGAATAAAAATAAAAATAAACCTAAATAAAAATAAAAAATAAAATTAACTAAAACAAATAAAAATAAACTAAATAAACATAAACCTACTAGTTGCTATTTTAAAAAAAACCCTAACCCTAAACCCTAAACTCTAAACCCTAAACACTAAACCTTAAACCCTAAACCCTAAAACCCTAAACTAAACCTACCTATTTACTTATTTAAAAAAAAAAACCCTAACCCTAAACCCTAAATGCTAAACCCTAAAATCCTAAACCCTAAACACTAAACCCTAAAACCCTAAACTCTAAACCTTAAACCCTAAAACCCAAAACCATGTACCCTACAACCCTAAACCCTAAACCCTAAAACCTTAAACCCTAAACTCTAAACCCTAAACCCTTAACCTAAACCCTAAAAAAACTCTAAACTTAAACTAACTCTAAACTTAAACCTAAAGTTTAAATCCAAAAAACTCTAAACCTTAAACCCTAAACCCTAAACCCTAAACCTAAAACCATAAACCATAAACTCTAACCCTAAACCCTAAACCCTAAACCCTAAACCCTAAACTCTAAACCCTAAATCAACTCAAAAAAGCTGAAAACCTAAACCTAAACCAAAAATAAACTAAACCTAAACCCTAAACTAAATGAAATAAACATAAACCTGAACCTAAACTAAAAAATAACACCTAAAAATAAACCTAAAATCAAAACCTAAATTAGACATAAAATTAAAAATAAAACTTAAACCTAAAAAATAAAATAAAAATTAAACAAAACTAAAAAAATAAACCTAAACCTAAACCTAAACTTAAAAAATAAACTAAAAAAAATAAACCTAAAATAAATAAACCAAACTAAATAAAAATAAACCCAAATATAAATAAAAAATAAACTATGTAAACTAAATAAACTTAAACCTATTAGTTTACTTAATTTAATAAAAAATAAAAAATATAAAAATATAAAAAACAAATAAAAACCACTAAACCCTAAACCCTAAAATCTATAACCTGTAACCCTAAACCCTAAACCCTAAACCATAAAACCCATAATGCTAAACCCTACACCCTAAACCTTAAAAACCTAAAAGCCTAAACCTAAACTAAATAAAACCTAAAAATAAAATAAATAAAATAAAATAAAATAATAACATAAACTAAAACCTAAACCTAAACCTAAAAAGAAAATATAATAAAGAAATAAAAACTAAAATAAAATAAAATAAATCTAAACCTAAACTAAACTAAAAAAATATAAAACCTAAATAAAATAAAAACTAAACCTAAAATAAATTTTTAAATAAAGTAACTAAAAACCTAAACCTAAATAATAAACCAAAAAAAAACCTAAAAATAAATAAAGAAATAAAACCTAAACCCTAAACTAAAAAAAGTCGTAAACCTAAAATAAAAATAAAATAAACATAAACCTAAACTAAAATAAACTAAAATAAAATAAATAAAACATTAACCTATAATTAAAATAAACAAAACCCAAATCTAAACCTAAACTAAATAAAATAAAATAAACTAAAAATAAACCTAAACCTAAACTAAAAAAAATAAAACCTAAAAAAAAACCTAAAATAAAAAACCTAATAAAATAAAATAAACCTAAACCTATAAAAATAAAAATAAAAAAATAAAATTGCAACCTAAAAAATAAAATAAAAATAAAATAAAACTATAAAATAAACCTAAACCTAAACCTAATCCTAAACCTAAAAAAATAAACTAAAATAAATAAACTAAACTAAACAAAAATAAACTTAATCAAAATAAAAATAAGATAAACTAAAATTAGATAAATAAACTAAACCTAATAATTTGAAAAATTAAAATAAAATCTAAAATACCTAATAAACCCTATATCCTAAACTCTAAACCCTAAAACCCTAAACCCTAAACCCTAAACCCTAAAGCCCTAAACCCTAAACCATACAACCCTAAACCCTAAACCCTAAACCCTAAAACCCTAAATCCTAAACTCTATAACCCTAAAGCTTAAACCATAGACCCTAAAACACTAAACTCCAAACCCTAGACCCCGAAATCCTAAACCCTAAACCCTAAACCCTTAAACCCTAAACACTAAGCCTTGAATGGTAAACCCTAAACCCTAAACCCTAAATCCTAAAATCATAAACCCTAAACCATAAACCATAAACCCTAAACCCTAAACCCTAAACACTAAACCCAAAATCCTAAACCATAAAACTATAAACCCTAGACCCTAGACCCTAAACCCTAAACCCTAAACTGTAATCCTATAACCTTAAACCATAAACCCTGAAATCTACAACCCTAAACCTTAAACACCAAACCCTAAACCCAAAACCCTAAACCCAAAAAAGCTAAAAACATAAACCAAAACTAAATAAAACCTAAAAATAAAATAAATAATGAAGCCTAAAGCAAAATAAAATAAAATAAAACCTAAACTAAAAGCTAAACCTACACATAAAAAGAAATTAAAATAAAAAATAAAAACTAAATTAAAATAAAATAAATAAATAAATACCTAAGCTAAATTAAAAAATAAAAAATCTAATTAAAATAAAAGCTAAACCTAAAATAAAATAAAATAAAAACTAAATAAAAACCTAAACCTAAATAATAAACTTAAAACTAAAACCTATAAATAAATAAATAAATAAAACCTAAACCCTAAACTAAAGTAAAACCTAAACCTAAAATAATAATAAAATAAACCTAAACATAAACTAAAATAAACTAAAATAAATTAAATAAAACCTAAACCTAAACCTAAGCCAAAATAAAAAACTAAAAAAAATAAAATAAACTAAAAATAATCCTAAACCTAAACTAGAAAATAAACTTAGAAATAAACCTAAAATAAAAACTTACAACCTAAACTTAAAAAATAAAATAAAAACATAAACTTAAGCCCTAAGAAAATAAGCTGAAACGTAAAAATAAAATAAAAATAAAACTAAACTAAAAAATAAACCTAAACCTAAACCTAAAAAATAAACTAAAATTAGAAACCTAAACTAAAATAAATAAACCTAAAATAAATACACAAAACTAATTAAAATAAAAATAAAACCTAAATCAAATAAATAAAATAAAATAAACTAAAAAAAAATAAACTAAATAAACCTAAACCTACAAGTTTACTTAACTTAAAAAAAATAAAAAATAAAAAAAAAACTCTAACCCTAAACCCTAAACTCTAAAACTAACCCTAAACCCTAAACTCTAAATCTTAAACCTTTAACCCTCAACCCTAAACCTAAAACCCTAAAACCCTAAACCCTAAACCCAATACACAAAACCTAAACCGTAAATCCTAAAACCCTAAACCCTAAACCCTAAACACAAAACCTTAAACCCCAAAACCCTAAACTAAACTAAACCCTAAACTAAACCTAAACCTAACAACCATAAAACCCTAATCCACAAACCCTAAATCTTAAACCTTAAGCCCTAAACCCCAAACCCTAAACCCTAAATCCTAAAAACCAAAAAATCAAAACCTAAACTAAATAAAACCTAAAAGTAAAATAAATAAAAAAACCTAAACCTAAATAAAATAAACTAACCTAAACCTAAACCTAAACCGAATCCTAAACCAAAATAAACCAAAATAAGAAACCTAAAGTAAAATAAATAAATAAAATTAAATAAAAATAAAAATAAAACCTAAACCAAAATAAAAAATAAAATAAACTAAAAAAATAAAAAAAACTAAATAAACCTAAACTTACAAGTTTACTTAATTTAAAAAAAACCCTAACCCTAAACCCTAAAACTAACCCTAAACCCTAAACTCTAAACATTAAACCTACAACCCTAAACCCTAAACCCTAAACCCTCAAACCCTAAACCCTAAACCTTAAATCCTAAAACCCTAAAACCTAAACACTAACCCCTAAACCCTAAACCCTAAAGCCTACAACCCTAAGCCGTAAACCCTAAACCACAAACCCTAAACCTTAAACCTTAAGCCCTAAACCCCAAACCCTAAACCGTAAACCCTAAAACCTAAAAATCTAAACCTAAACTAAATAAAACCTAAAAATAAAATAAATAAATAAACCTAAACCTAAATAAAATAAATAAAAGAAAATAACCTAAACTTAAACCTAAACTTAAACCTAAACTAAAATAAAAAAATAAAATAAAATACCAAAACTAAAATAAAATAAATAAAAAACCTAAACTAAACTAAAATAATAAAATAAATGTAAAATAAAACCTAAATAAAATCAAAACTAAATGAAAAATAAAAATAAAATAGACCTAAAATAAAATAAAATAAAAACTAAATAAAAACCTAAACCTAAAAAGTATATCTAAAATAATAAACTAAAAATAAATAAAAAATAAAACCAAAACCCTAAACTAAAAAAAAAATATAAATCTAAAATAAACAAAATAAAATAAACCTAAACCTAAACTAAAATAAACTAAAATAAAACAAATAAAACCTAAAACTAAACCTAAAATAAACTAAACCTAAACCCTAAACTAAATAAAATATAATAAACTAAAAAAAAATGTAAACCTAAACTAAAAATTAAAACCTAAAAAATAAAATAAAAACTTAAACCTAAACTTAAAAATAAAATATAAAACTTAAACCTAAAAAATAAAATAAAAATAAAACTAAACTAAAAAATTAACATAAACATAAACCTAAACCCAAAAAAGTGAACTAAAATAAAAACCTTAAAATAAATCAACTAAACTAAACAAAAATAAAAAATAAACCTAAATAAAAATAAAAAATAAAATAAACTAAATAAACCTAAACTTATCGGTTTACTTAATTTTAAAAAATCTCTTAACCCTAAACCCTAAACCCTAAACAAACCCTAAAAACCTAAAAATGTAAACTTAAACAAAACCATAAACCTAAAAATAAAAAAAAAATAAAAAAATCTAAACCTAAATAAAATAATAAATTAAAATAAAATAAAACCTAAACTCTAACCTAAACCTAAACCTAAGCCTATACCTTAAAAATAAAATAAAAAAACTAATACAAATAAGCAAAATAAAAATAAATAATAACCTGAACTAAACTAGAAAATAAAATAAACCTAAGAATAAAAAACCTAAATTAAATAAAAACTAAACATAAAATAAAATAAAATAAACCAAAAATAAAACTAAAATAAAATAAAATAAAAACTAAATAAAAACCTAAACTTAAAAAGCAAACCTAAAAATAAAACTTAAAAATAAATAAAAAATAAATCCTAAACCCTAAACTAAAAAAAAAAAAACCTAAACCTAAAATAAAAATATAATAAACAAAATAAAATAAACCTAAAGCTAAACTAAAATGAACTAAACTAAAATAAATGGAACCTAAACCTAAACCTAAACTTAAACTAAATATAATAAAATGATATAAACTAAAAATTAAACTAAACCTAAACTAAAAACTAAAACCTAAAAATAAACCTAAAAATAAAAACCTCAAGCCTAAACATAAAAAAAAATATCTAACCTTAAACCTAAAAATAAAAAATAAAACCTAAACCTAAAAAATAAAATAAAAATAAAACTTAACTAAAAAATAAACATAAACCTAAACCTAAACCTAAATAATAAACTAAAATTGAAAACCTAAGCTAAAATAAATAAACCTAAAATAAATAAACAAAACTAAATAAAAATAAAAATAAAATAAACTAAAATAAATAAATAATAAACTAAATAAACCTAAACCTATCGATTTAAATAATTTAAAAAAAAACAAAAACCTAAACCCTAAGCTAAACCTAAACCAGAAACCCTAAACCCTAAACCCTACAACATAAAAATAAATTAAAAAAAAAACCCAAATCGACCGATTTACTTAATTTAAAAATTAACCTAAACTAAAACCTGAACCCTAAACCTAAACCCAAAACCTTAAACATAAAAAATATAAATAAGTAAAAGAATAAACCCAAAGCAATAAACCCTAAACCCTAAATCATAAACCCCAAACCCTAAAACCTAAACCGTAATCCCTAAACCCTAAAAACATGAAATCCTGAAGCCTAAACACTAAACGCTAAACCCTAATCCTAAAACCTAACCCTAAATCCTAAACCATAAAACCCTAAACCCTAAAATCCTAAACCTGAAACCCTAAACCCTAGACCTTAAACCCTAAACCCTGAACCCTAAAAACTAAAAAAAATAATCCTAAAAAATGAAATAAAAATAAAACTAAAACTAAAATAAATAAACCTAAACCTAAACTTAAACCTAAAAAATAAACTAAAATATAAAACCTAAACAAAAATAAATAAACCTAAAATAAATAAACTAAACTAAATAAAAATAAAAAATAAACCTAAATAAAAATTAAAAATAAAATAAACTAAAATAAATTAGTAAGTTAACTAAACCTAAACTTATGAGTTTAAAGAAAGAAACCCTAAACCCTTAATACTAAGCCCTAGACCCTAAATCTTAAACCATAAAACTAACTCTAAACCCTAAACCCTAAACCCTAAACCTACAACACTAAACCTACAACCCTAAACCCTAAACCATAAACCCTAAAAAACCCTATACCCTAAAGCTTAAATCCTAAACCCTAAATCCTAAACCCTAACTATAAACCCTAAATCCTAAAAGCATAAACCCTAAAACCCTAAACCCTAAACCTTAATCATTAATCCCTAATCCTAAACCCTAAACCTCAAACCCTAAACTTAAACTAAACCTAAAGTAACTAAGTAAATTAAAAAATAAACATAGACCCTAAAACTTAATAAACCTAAACCTAAACATAAATGCTACAAATGGGCAAAACCTTGGAACATCATCAACCAAACCTAGATCTGCAAAGGCGATTATCGTAGGTGGTGGGGAGACATGGGGTGGATATAAAGGTGGTGGTCAGAGTAGTGGTGGTTATGGAGGTAGGAGGAGCGATTGAGGTTACAGCCGTGGTGGTGGCGGAGGGAGAGATCAGGGATATGATGGTGGATCCCGCTACTCGACAGGCCAAGGTGGTTTTGATGGGAACTAGCGAAACTGAAGAACGATTGATCCGACCTACTGCTTATGGAACTATGTCTTTATAGTAGAGACAATTCTTGTTATTAAGGGTTTTTGATTTGCTCTATGAGCGTGATTTTTGATCTATGTCATCACTTGTGTCTTAGAAAACTTGGTGTGTTAAATGTTGAATTTGAGTTTATTCTCTTTTAAAAAAAACTAAAAACCCTAAACCCTAAACTAAAAACTGAACCCTAAACCTAAAATCTAATCCCTAATCCCTAAAAATTTAAAAAATTAAAAAAATTGAAAAAATAAAAAAAATTAAAAAAACCCTAACCTTAAAACTAACACTAAACCCGAAACTCTAAAACCTAAACCTACAATAATAAACCCTAAACCCTAAACCCAAAAATGCTAAACCCTAAACCTTAACCCCTAAACCCTAAACCCTAAATCCTAAAACCCTAAACCCTAAAACCTAAACCCTAAATCATAAAACCCACAATCCTAAGCCCTAAACCCTAATCCCTAAACCCTAAAAACCTCAATTAAATAAAACCTAAAATATATAATAAATAAAAAACCTAAACCTAAATGAAATAATAAACTAAAATAAAATAAAAAGCTAAACTAAAACTAAAACCTAAATGTAAACCTAAACCTAAACCTTAAAAAATAAAAAAATAAAAAAATTAAATTAAATTAAACCTAAACTAAACAAAATAAAATAAAATAAACCCAAAGATAAAAAGCCTAAATAAAATAAAAAAGTAAACAAAAAATAAAAATAAAATAAACCTAAAATAAAATAAAATAAAAAACTAAATAAAAACCTAAACCTAAAATATAAACATAAAAATAAATCAAAAAGTAAATAAAAAATAAAGCCTAAACCTTAAATTAAAAAAACCTAAACCTAACATAAGCAAAATAAAATAAACTGAAACCTAAGCTAAAATAAATAAAACCTAAAAGTAAACCCTAAACCCTAAACCCTAAAATTAACCCTAAACCCTAAACCCTAAACCTTAAACCTTAAACCCTAAACTTTAAACCCTAAACCCAAAACCCCAAGCTAACCATAATCCCTAAATGATAAACCCTAAACTGTAAAAACCATAAATCGTGAAGCCTAAACACTAAACACTAAATTAAACCTTAAAGCCTAACCTTAAACCCTAAATTTTAAATCCCTAAACCCTAAAACCTTAAACCCTAAATCTTAAACCCTAAACCCTAAAAACCTAAAAACCTAGACCTAAACAAAATAAAACCTAAAAATAAAATAAATAAGAGAACCTATATCTAAATAAAATAAAATAAAATAAAAACATACACTAAAAAATAAAACCTAAACTAAAAAAATAAAATAAAAATAAAACTAAACTACAAAATAAGCATAAACCTAACCTAAACTATAAAAATGAACTAAAATAAAAAACCTAAACTAAAATGAATAAACTTAAAATAAATAAACTAAACTAAATAAAAATAAAAAGTAAAATAAATATAAATAAATAAATAAATAAAACCTTAAACCCTAAACCTTAAACCCTAAATCCTAAACCCTAAACCCTAAACCCTAAACCCTAAACACTAAAACTAATCCTAAACCCTAAACCCTAAAAAACCCTAAACCCTAAACCCTATACCATAAACCCTAAACCCAAAACCCTAAACCCTAAAAACCCTAAAGCCTAAAGCTTAAAGCCTAAACCCTAAAACCCTAAACCCAGAAACCCTAAAGCCTAAACCTTAAATCTTAGACCCTAAACCCTAAAAACTTAAAAATCTAAAATTAAACTAAAATAAATTCTAATAACAAAATAAATAAGAAAATCTAAAACCAAATAAAATAAATTAAAAAAATAAAAACCTAAGCTAAAACTTAAAACTAAACCTAAAAATAAAATAAAATAAAAAATAAAATAAAAAGTAAAATACAATAAATAAAAACTAAAACTAAACAAAAAGAATAAAATAAACTTAAGAATAAAAAACCTAAATAAAATAAAAAATAAAAGTAAAATAAAAATAAAGTAAAATAAAATAAACCTAAAAATAAATAAAAAGAAACACCTAAATCCTAAACTAAAAAAAGCCTAAACCTAAAATAAAAATAAATTAAACCAAAACCTAAAATAAAATAAACTAAGCTAAAATAAATAACACCTAAACCAAAACCTAAAAGAAACTAAAAATAAACCCAAACCTAAACTAAAAAATAAAACCTAAAAGTAAACCTAAAATAAAAACCTAAAACCTAAACCTAAGATAATTAAATAAAAACCTAAACCTAAACCTAAACCTAAAAAATAAACTAAAATAAAAAACCAAAACTATAATAAATAAACATAAAGTAAATTAAATAAAAATAAAAAAATAAACCTAAATAGAAAGAAAATAAAATAAAATAAAAAAATAAACTAAATAAACCTAAACCTCAAAGTTTACTTAATTTTAAAAAACCCTAAACCCTAAACCCTAACCCATAAAACTAACCTTAAACCTTAAACCCTAAAATGCTAAATCCTAAACCCTAAAGCCTAAACCCTAAACCATAAAAACTTAAACCCTAAACCCTAAACCCTAAAACCCTAAACCTTAAACCCTAAACCATAAATCGTAAACCCTTAAACCTACAACCCTAAACCCCAAACCCTAAACCCTAAATTAACCTTACCCTAAACTAACCCTAAACCCTAAGAATGGGAAAAACTTTGATGGTAGGAACATCACCATCATCTAGGCTCATCTCCTGTAGAAAGGTTGAGGCGACATATGGTGGTGGTGGGAGATCTAGAGGCATGGTGGATATGGAGGTGATGGTCAAAGTAGTGGTGGTTTTAGATGCAAGAGGAGCAATGGAGGTTCTTCTAGCAGGGAAAGATGTGGATATGATGGTGGATCCGCTACTGAGAGGGGGGTGGTTGATGGGAACTGAGAAACTAAAGAATAACCGACTGCTACTTATGGAATTGTGTCTAGTATCTACTTATCTAGGATTTTTGATTTGCTCTATGGGTGCTCATTTTTATCTATGTCGTCGCTTGTGCCTTAGAAAACTTGGGGTGGTACTTGGTTGATGAAATCAAAAAGAAGAAATATTGAATTTTAATTTCTTCTCTATTAGAAAAAACCCCTAAACCCTAAATCCTAAACCCTAAAAGCTAAACTCTAAACCCTAAACCTACATCCCTAAACCCTAAACCCTAAAATTTAAATCCTAAACCCTAAACCCTAAACCCTAAAACCCTAAACCCTAAACACTAAACCCTAAACCCTAAACCATAAAACCTACAACCTTAAACCCTAAACCCTAATCCCTAAACCCTAAACTAACCTTAAACCCTAAACACCAAACTAACCCTAAATGCTAAACTCTATGAATGTGCAGAACCTTAACGATAGGAGCATCACCATCAACTAGCCCGGAGGCAAAATGGCGTTGTTATCATAGTGTGGTGGGGATCTGGACGTGTTGGTCGATATGGAGGGTGGTCGAGTAGTGGTGGTTATAGAGGAGGAGAGCGATAAAAGGTTAGTTGTGGGGTGACTAAGGGAGAGATCAGGGATATGAAGGTGGATCTGGCAATTCGAGAGGCGGGGGTGCTTCTGATGGGAACTGGAGAAAATGAAGAACAGTTGATCCAATCTGTTGCTTATGAACTATGTCTTTATAGTAGACACGATTCTACTTATCTAGGGTTTTTGATTTGCTCTATGGGGGTACATTTTTATCTATGTCATCGCTTGTGTCTTAGAAAACTTGGGGTGCTACTTGGTTGATAAAATTGGAAAGAAGAAATGTTGAATTTGAATTTGTTCTATTAAATGAGTAAACCTTAAACTCAAAACCCTAAACCCTAAACTAAAACTTAAACCCTAAACCCCAAAACACTAAACCCTAAACCCTAAACCCTAAACCCTAAACCCTAAACCCTAAAACCCTAAACCCTAAACCCTAAACCCAAAACCCTAAAACCTAAAACTCGTAACCCCAAACCCTAAACCCTACACACAAAACTAACCCAAAACCCTAAACCCTAAGAATGGGAGAAACCTTAATGGAAAGAACATCACCATCAACTAGGCTCAGTCTTGATCTAATGTTGGATGTGAAGATGAAGATGGCGATTATCGTAGTGGTGGATATGGAGGTGGTCAGAAAGGTGGTTATGGAGGTTGGAGGAGGAGATGGAGGTTAAAGTCATGGTGGTGGAGGGAGAGATCGGGATAGGATGGTGGATCTCTACTCAAGAGGCGGGATTTTTGATGGGAACTAGAGATTAAGAATGATGATCTAATCGATCACTACTTATGGAATGTGTCTTTATAGTAGAGACAGTTCTACTATCTAGGGTTTTTAATTTTCTCTATGGGTGCTCATTTTTTATCTATGTCGTCACTTGTGTCTTAGAAAACTTGGGGTGCTACTTGGTTGATGAAATCAAAAAGAATAAATGTTGAATATGAATTTGTTCTCTATTAAAAAAATCCCTACACCCTAAACCCTAAAATCATAAGCCCTAAACTCTAAACCCTAAACTTACAACCCTAAACCTAAACTTTAAAACCTTAAACCCTAAACCCTAAAACCCTAAACCCTAAACCCTAAATGCTAAACCCTAAAACCTACAACCCTAAACCTAAACCCTAAACTAACCCCTAAACCCTAAATGTAAACTAACCCTAAACCCTAAACTCTAAGAATAGTAACCTTGACAAGAAGAACATCACCCCAACTAGGATCAATCTAGATCTGTGGAGGCGAACATGGAGGCAGCTTATCATAGTGGTCATGGGGACCTAGAGGCCGGTGGATATGGAGGTGGTGGTGAGCATGGGTGGAGGTGGGAGGAGTGATGGAGGTGACATGGGTTGGTGGAGGGAGAGATCGGGGATATGATGGTAGATCCCTCTACCTGAGAGACAGGGGTGGTTCTAATGGGAACTAAAGAAACTAAAGAACGGCCAATCTGATCTGCTACTTACGAAACTATGTCTTTACATTAAAGACAGTTCTACATATTTAAGGTTTTTGATTTACTCTATGGGTGTTTATTTTTTATCTATGTCATCGCTTGTGTCATAGAAAACATGGGGTGCTACTTGGTTGATGAAATTGAAAAGAAGAAATGTTGAATCTGAATTTGTTCTCTATAAAAGAAATACATGAAGCCCTAAACTTTAAACCCGAAAATAAAACTTAATCCTTAAACCCAAAACCAAAACCCTAAACCCAAAACCCTAAACCCTAAACCTTAAACCCTAAACCTAAAACCCTAAACCTTAAACCCTAGACCCTAAAACCCTAAACCCTAAATCCTAAAACCATAAACCCTAAACCCTAAAACCTACAAGACTAAATCCTAAACCCTAAACCCCCAAACCCTAAACCCTAAATCCTAAATCCTAAACTAACCCTAAATTAACCCTAAATCTTAATTCTAAACCCCAAACCTTGAATAAATATGTCATTAGGAGTAGATCTAAAGAATGACCTAATCCTAACATAGTTAAGGTAGCTAAAGAAAATGTCTTCAAGAGACTTTCCCTTGATTATTAGAGATTTGAATACCCTAAATCATATTATAATAACATTTATTATAGTATAATGTTGCATCTTATATTTGAGCATGGATTCATGTGCTTTTGGATGTTGTAAGATGTTTTGAAATGTTTTAGTATATTATGGTATTGTGCATTATAGTCTATTTCAATATAAATCATAAAAATATTAATTTAATAAATAAGATGATGAAATTTGTTAAATTTGAAGTGGCAATTAGGTTGTAGTGCCAAAGGGGTGCACTTATAGTCTAAAAAGTAAGATTTTATGTTCAAAATAAATATTATACATTGTAGCATTGTATAGCATCATATAATATAATAAATTATTCTGCGCATTTTAAATTCTTTTAGTATTTTACAATCATGCAGTCAAGCCTACACTAGCATTATTTATAAAAATGTTGATTTAGACTTTAAAATAGTGGAATTTGGCAAAATTCATAATAGGTAGAGCATGTCATCATAATATATTATTTTAATTTAAAATATGTAAGTGATATGACTAAAATATATAGTTTTTTATTTTAGACTAATTTTAAGATTTTTTATCTTAAGCAATCCCTTGATATGAAATATAATATAATATAATATATTATAGTGTATTATAATATAGGATGCCATAACATAGTGTAGCATCATGCATTATAACATACTATTATGTATTACTAGTTGTTTAGCATATTTTAATTTGTTGTAATATGATGTAGTTGAGTTTGTCCTGGTATAATTTATAAAATTACTGATTTATAGGTTGAGATGATGGGATTTGGCCAAATTTAAGGTAAGCTTTAGGGAACATCGTTGAGGGTGTGTTATGGTGTGTCATTTAATCAAAAGAATGGAATTTTTCATCCAAAATAAATGTTCATTTTTCAACCAAATTTTATAATTTTTTTGCTTAAAGTGATTCATTTTAAGGTGTAATGTAAGATAATATATTACATGAAAGCATATTAAAATATAATGTACATAACAATATAACTTCACATATACATGAATGTGGTGGTGTGTTACTA
Source organism: Cymbidium sinense (assembly GCA_021442155.1). Classification (NCBI taxonomy): domain Eukaryota; kingdom Viridiplantae; phylum Streptophyta; class Magnoliopsida; order Asparagales; family Orchidaceae; genus Cymbidium; species Cymbidium sinense. The sequence continues at coordinate 180,642,347 of CM038214.1, read as the reverse complement.
AATATTATTGTATATTTTAGTATGTTTTAATTTTGTTATAATACATTGGATCAAAACTCACAAAAATGTTAATATAAAGATTGATATTAAAGAATTTGGCCAAATTCACGACACACAACAAGAAGCAACACCAAAATTATGCTATTTTGTACCATTTCTAATAGAAAACAATAATTTTACATCCAAAATGAACATTACTCATATTTTGAGATAATTTTGTTATTTGTTCCTTTTAAGTGATTCTAATGAAGTGTAATGTTTGACAATATATTATATTATAGCAAATTATAATATAACATCATATATTATAATATAATATAGTGTGTTAATTCACACTATAATATGTCTAGCATGATATTGTATAGTTAGTTTGAGCTTGCACCATCACAAATCAAAAAAATATTGATTACAATGTTAAGATGATGTAATTTGAATGAATACATTGTTAGGCATTTGGTTGAAGTATTTAAGGTGTGCATAAAAGAATAAATAAGATTTGATGAGAATTTCATGTTAATGACATGGAGGGAGATCGCCTAGGGGATCAAAATGCATTGAACAAGACATGTGAGGGGTCTATGTCGAAGGCATAGGAGAAGAAAATCTGCTGGGGATAAGGTTTGAATTTGATTTAATTACATGATTTGTGAAAAGAAGATCCACTAGGGATAATAATCTATAATCCATCAGGGATTAAGATCAAATCAACTTTAATTTATTTTATTTTAATTGATGTGGAGACATATCTACTAGAGATATGGGCTCGAGTACACTAGGGATCGGGTATATGAACCTTCCACTAAGGAAGCAGGTGCTATCCATTGGGGATTGGGATTTGAGTTTGATTTCATAGATTAGTTTGGAGATGTATCCATTGGGAATAAGAGTTTGGTTGGATTTTTTTTGATTTAGACTCTACTGGGGGAGTTGGTTCAATTTGGCTCCAGGGAGGTTTTTTATTTTGAATTTGATATATGATTGTACTGGGGAGAAGGGTGTGATTTAACTCCAATGGGAAAATCATATTGGGTTTAATTTAATCTGAGTTAATGTATAGACCCTGTCAGTGTGTGATGGACCCACTAAGAAGGGGTTATATCAGCCTTGACATACCTCAAGTTTACAAATCCAAAGGATAGTCACCTAGGTAGAGCTAGCCAACCTAAGGGGTTGCCTTTCGGTGTGAAACAACTATGGTAGAAAGAAGGCGTAGTAGACTTACATCTTCCAAAGTGAGGAACAACTGCTGGGGTGACCTTTTGGATGCACAACAAATCAAACCTAGCCTAGGGAGAATACTGAGTGAATGCAGCTAGGGACTTATGCCAACTCAAAAGTATTCAGGATTAATTTTATCATAATTTCATGTGATTTGATATGGTTTATTTGGTAGTTTGATTTTCAATTGAGGACATATCCACTGGCGATGTGAGCTCAGTAAAATTTGATAGATTTAATTTATGGACCATGTTGGTGTGTGCGATGGACCCACTGAGAAGGGGATATATTGCACTTGTCCTATCTTAGATTTACAAATCCAATGGGATAGTCTATTGGATGGATAGAGCTAGCCAACCTAAGGTTGCCTTGTGTGCAATATGCTAAGAAGAAAGTGTAGACTTACATCTTATAAAGTAAGGAACAATTTGGGGTGACCTATTGGTAACACAATAAATAAAACCTAAGTTAGGGGTGACTATTGAGTGAATGTCATTAGGGACTTATATCAACTCAAGAGTAGTCAGGCGATTCCTTTAAAGAGTTTTGTTGACACTGCCCTAAAGATAGGATGTCTGCTTGGGAAAAGGTACCGCTAGGGTGTCCTCCTAATCCACAAGTGAATATATATTTTGTTTATATGTTTGCATAGACCCTATTGGTGTGCAAGGGACCACACTAAGAAGGGGCTATGTTGGCCTTAACCTATCTCAGATTTACTGAACCAAGGGAGAATTTGTACATCCACATGATGAATTCTCCAACCATAAGGGTGGTTACTATGAAAGGTGAACTATCCAATCTGATAGTAACCCGAGTAGTGTCTAAATGGGGTCACAAAAGATGTTATCTAGATATACTGCCCATAGAAGAGGTGAATTAGGGCCATTATCCTGAGGGTTGGAAAAGAAATCTTATTGGTGTATAGTGGCCAACACAAGGAGAAAGCAGACTTACATCTATCATGAGTGGTGTATCCAAAGGTGTGAGAACCAACCAACCTAAGGTGTATCCATCAGCATAGTGAGAACAAACCAACCAAAGGTGCCCTTCAGTGTGCAATGATCAATCTAAAAATAAAGCATGTAGGCTTACAACTTTCTAAGCAGAATTGATCATCAGGATAGCCTATCATCGGTGGGACATATGCTATCTAACATAGAGTGACTACTAAGCAGGGAGACCCAGCTAGGATTGGACCCAAACTTGAAGCAGTAAGGAGGGAAGGAGCCATGAGGGGACTTATCCTAGACCTAAAATATACTCAACCCAGTTAGTGCACGAAGGCTAATCTAAGAAGAAATCATAGTAGACACACATCCTCTTAAATGAAGCCAAGATGAGCTTTACCACGAATGCCTACCGACTAATAAAGCACTCATTGTGTGTAGTGGCCAAGTAAGAAGAAAGTAAACTTACATCCTCCAAAGCAAGAGGACTAGGTGGTGACACACCAAGGTAGCATGTCAACTCAACCTAGAGCAACTACTAAGTGAGTGTCGCTGGTGGCATTATCTCAACTCAAAGTAGCCCAAGACAAAAGATATGTGTTTATTTTATATGTTTGTGTGTAGTTTGTGTTCATGTTGTGTTGATGAAGGATAGGACACCACTCGGGTTTCTTACACCTACCCTAAACACATCATGGAAGATTTGCAAACAAGAATACTTTCAACATGGAAGAGATTGAATTCAAAATGGAATTTTCATTGATGATAATTATTTTCAAACATAATTTATAATATTTCTTTAAGTAGAGCCTATTGATTAGAAGCATTGTGTGCTCTCCCTTATGATTAATAAACTGATAAGATCTTTCTTGGTAGGTCTTCTTTATGGTAAAAGGGCCTTCCCAAGTGGGTTCAAACTTGCCTCCCATCTTAGGATGGGCAACAATTGGTCTCCTTAGAACTAAAATAAGCTCTCCTACTTGAAAAGCTCTAGGACAAACCAACTTATTGTGAGCTTGAATCATTTTAACTTTATACAACTTGAGGTTTTTGCATGTTCGTAGGTGTCTCTCTGCCAAACCTTCAAGCTCTTTTAATCATAACTCGGTGTTTAGCTCTGTTGTGATCTTACTATCCACAACTATCCTTAGTGATGGGAGTTGGACTTCTAATGGTAGAATGGCTTTAGACCCATACTAAAGAGAATGGAGTATAATGAGTTGGAGTTCTATATGTGGTGCGGTAGGCCCACAAGGCTTCAACTAACTACTCATGCCACTATCACTTATTATTACCAAGTGACTTCTTTAGTATTTGGATGAGAGTTTTATTGAAGGCTTCTACTAAGCCATTTGCCCTCAAGTAGTTGATGGTAGAATATCTCCAATCTTTGTTGTGTCTCCGGGAAAAGTTATTGATCTCAGTGCTCTTGAATGTAGTACCATTATCAGATATAATTTATCAAGGAACTCAACCTATATATGATATGATTCATAAAAAACTAGAGCACATGCTGAGCTGTGACCTCTCTGAGCAGAATTGCCTTCGCCCATTTGGAAAAGTAGCCAGTAGTAGCTAAAATGAATCGATGACCCTTGGAAGAAGGGGGATCAATCAAACCCACTATGTCGGTACCACAACACTCGAATGGCCATGAGGCCAATGAAGGATGTAGAATGTTGGGTGGTTGGTGTAGGACCACACCATGTATTTGGCATTGGTGGCATCACCTATATCCATGCAATCTTTGATCATCGATGGTCAGTAGTATCCTAGTCTCTTGATTCTTTCATCTTCTAATAGATTGGCTCCACATAATCTTGAGTGTACCAATGATCTTATGAGTTTTGTGCTTATCTATACAACATAACCACTTATGATCGAAGATTGCTAGTACAAGACACCATCTACAAGAGCCTAGGAAAGTGCTCTCTGCTTCATCTGATGGGCTTGGGAATTCTCTTAAGGTAGTTTTCCTTTGTTTAGGTAATCCATGAATGATTGCCTCTAATCTAACTCCTCTTCCTTCTTGACAATGGAAACCTCCCCTTCAAAAAAGTACATTTTGATGAGTTCAATGTCAATATAGGAAAAGACTTGTCTATTTTGGACCTTTATTGATATGGACTCATCCTCCGGATATGTTAACTCTTTGGCAAGGATGGCTAAAGCATATGCTATGACATTCTCTCCTTAAGGAATCTTATAAATGGTAACCTCTGGGATTTGGGCCAACAACTCCATGGTGTACTTATGGTAGTGATGGAGCTTAGGCTTTATAACCTTATAGGACCCAACGATTAGACTAATAACTAGCTGAGAATCCTTGAAGATGTTGATTTTTTAGATGCTTAGAGTAACAACTCTACACGACAATTAGAGCCTCATATTAAGCTTTACTGTTGGTCCAAGGATTGGAAAGATGATATGAGAATCTCATCACATCACAGTCTAGAGTTAAGAGAACTATTCCTACCCCTTCCTTTTCTAGAATAGTAGATTGTGGTTCTTCTCCTCTTTGAGAAGAAGCCGCTCCATCAAAGTACATCTCCCAGCGGTGAATGCTAGTATCCTCTAAGTTCATGATTTGTTCATCGGGAAGATCATCACTAAGCAGAGAGTCAGCAAGAAGTGGGTGTATTGCTAAGAAATTCGCTAGCGCTTATCCTTTCACCGCATAGAGGGGTACAAAGGTAATGTCAAATTGCGAGGGGATCATTGACCATCATGCCAATAGTCCGGATAGCACATGTTATGAGATACTATAGTTGATTGATCCTAGTGATTAAGTTCACCATTTGAGGAAGCATTATAGTGTCGTAGCTTTTGGGATGCAATGATTAATGCTAGGCAATGATTTTCAATGGGTGGATAGTTATCCTCAGTATGGATTACACGATGGCTGAGGTAGTAGAATGTATTTTCCTTCCCTTCATCATTGGCTAACAAAGCACCAAGAGAGTCATCTAATGCGAAGGTAAAGTATGAGTGGCTTTCCCAGGATTGGGGCCACTAGAACCAGCGGCATCATCAGGTAATGCTTGATGCCTTTGAAGGCATGTTCACACTTGTCATCCCACTTGAACTTGGCATCCTTTTTGACAAGTGAGAATGGTCGACATCTTCGGATATGTTGGATATAAAGCATCTTAGATACTCCCGCCCTTGAATGATCTTAGTTGACTTAAACTTTTATGGGGTGGCATTTTTAATATTGCCTTGTTCTTCTCTAGATCGATTTTAATTCCCTAGTGTCAGACAACAAACCTAAGAAATTTTCTTTAAGCTACTTTGAATGCACTCTTCAGGGGGTTCATTTTGAGGTTAAATTATCTTAACTATTTGAAAACTACTCTCAAGTCAAAGAGATGGTCTTCCTTTTTTGTACTTTTGACCAAGAGATCATCGATATAGCACTCGACTTGATTATGAATGAGTTTGTCGAAGATTCAAGTCATAACCCCCTGGAATGTAATGAAATTTTAAGGCAAAAAAGGCATCACCTTATAGCAATAGATCTTGATTGGGGTTCTTTCATCTTCAGGGCCATCTTTATTTATATCTAGATGATCCATCCTTAAAAGAGAAGACTTCATAAGATGAGGCATTGTCTACCATCGCCTTCGATTGGTAGTGAAATTCATCTTTTGTATATGCCTTATTTAAATCCCCATAGAATTGATGCATATGTGAATTTGGCCATTCTTTTTCTTAACTGGGATGATGATGGCTTACCCGAGAGTATTTTCTTCTTCATCGATCGCTTTCTGACTTCATAATTGACCTATTATTCTATGTCTAATCATGTGTCAAGGAGCTTGCTTGATAGGGTTAGTAGTGCTCTATTCCTAGTTTATGAACGCTACGTGTGAGCCAATGCATCTCTTCATAACTCCATGCAAAGCAGTCCTTAAACTCAGTCAATAGCCTAACTAAGTCATTAGTTTTAATTTCATTCAACAAAGAACTTATGTAAGTCAGGCGTGGATCTTCTTTAGTTCCTAAGTTAATTCTCTTGAGCTCATCAATGGTTGACTTGATCTCTTCTTTGAACTCTAGCAATGCACCATTGACTTCAAAATTATCTGGATCATTTGAGGTTTCTAAGCACAGCTCCTCATATAAGTTAATGTGATTCAAAAAAAACTTATCAGATTCTAAATGATTGGTGATGACTAAGCAGTAATCGTCATCATCAACTGGACCCACTGTACTAAATCTTAGTCCCGGTCTTGATTGAGAGCTTTTACATTTGTTCTTCCATATTCTTTTGAACTAGTCTAACCTACACTTTGACCAAGTATGTGGGATTAACCCTTTCTTTGCTAAATTATGAACACAATGCAAGCACCAATCAAAAGGTAATTATATTAAATCTTTATATGAATTATCCTCATGTTTTACATCAACTTCTTTGAGGATGATGCTCTTAAAGAACATCTAAGACTTCACACTGGATAACTTAGGGGCTTCTTTAACTAACAAACCCTCTTTTTTGAGAGGAAAGTGGGTTAGAGCTAAGGTTCCCGATGCCTAATTTCACATATAGACTTGGATACACTTATGCTTTGCTTTGGAGCCCGGTCTCATTGCTATCTGCTCAAGTGTCACCTCTAAGGGAATCTACTACTTAAGAAGAGTCGGTGTGCTAACCATATAAGACTCATCCTATGAACTAGATTCTATGTCTATATGGATAGTAGGTGTACTCTTAGTAGTTGGGACATATCTTCTATTGGGTGGCCAATAAGGAGGTTTTCCACCCCTGGGACTATTATGAACTGGCCTCTTACTCTGCCTGGTGGAGGTCAGGTCATCTTACCCATATGTTCAAAAAGAGTAACAAGCTATGTGTGGAATCTAATGTCAAGCTCCACTTCCTCCTCCAAGTTTATTTCACTCCCTTTATTTTTTTTTTTCATTTTCTTTTTTTTCTTTTTTTTTTTTTCTTTCTTTTCATTTTCATTTTCTTTTTTTTTTAATTCTTAACTTTGGCCGTTCAGAATAGCTTGTTGATTTTAGGAGGTAGTAAGGCACATCCTCATATACGTCGACCTCCTGAACTATAAATGGCTTGAGATCTCCTTTAACATAGTAGATGATCCCACCTCTCACAAACTTCATACACTGATGCAGAGAAAATGGAACTATGTTGTTCTCATGTATCCATGGTCTCCCAAGCAAAGCGTTGAAAGATGTATCCAAGTCTATAATGTGAAACTTGGCTTCAGTCTTCCAATCATCTATCTCCAAGGGCAACATTATGGAGCCTAAGACCTGTTGACCTCACTTTTGGAGTGCAGATTCAATCTTCCTATCTTAGACTTAGGATTCTTCTAGACACTAAGACTTCCCTAGTCATAATACACTTCTAACAATTAGGTAAACACTTAACCTAAACCTAATAACTTATTAGGGTTAACCATAGGATTAAGTTATGCCTTAAGAATTAGGATAATCCACCTACCCTACAACCCAAATCCAATACATGTTCACCTTATAAAACCAAACCTCAAGTTCAAACATCAAATTCAAATCCAAATCCATACCCAAATTCTAAAACCAAATGATTGAAGCCCATGATCAAATCCAAACTTGAAACCCTTCTTAAACCATAAGACCTATCCCATGGACTTAGCTAAATCTTAATCCAAATCAATCCAAAATTAATTGACTTTCTCATAATAAATTTATATCTTCAATCATCTTCCTAAATATAAATCAAATCTACATTCAACTGATCAAAACTAAATCAAACTAAATCTAATTAAATCAAAACCCTTCCTAAGCTATATGACCTATCCCATGGACATAGCCAAATATTAATCCAAATCAAGTCAAACTCAATTGATTTTCTAACAAATCAATCATATTTTCAATCATGTTAAATGAAATATACATTTAAATTATCAAAACTAAATCAAACCAAATCAAAATCTAAACCTAAGCCACATGACCCAACTCCATGGACTTAGCCAAATTCCTTCATTCCAAAACCCAAAGTCAATTGATTTTCTCATGAATAAATCATACCTTCAATCATATTCACAAATATAAATGAAATCTACAATCATCAAGCCAAACCAAAATCAATCCAATTCAAACCCAACTTAACCCTTTTGACTTGAAATGTTAAAATGAACCAAAACCCATATGAACCAAAGTAATTTGAATCTATATCAATCCCAAATCCATATATAAACTCAACTAAATCAAACTCAACCCAAAATCAAGCTAAATTGGTCCACTTGACCCAATTTGACCTATTTGAGCCAAGTTCTAATCCTACCAAATTGGATTGAATCAAGCCCATAAAACCTCCCATCATGATCGTTGATCACCCTAAGTTGATCAATTGCCAAATAAACTAAGTCAACTTGGTCATTTTACCAAGTCAACCCTTAACCCATATGAACCCAAACTAGCCAAATTGCAACCTAAGCCAAATCTTGAAACTAATGATTCATACCAAATCAAAATCAATATTGAATATGACTTGACCTTTAATTGAGTCAAACCAAATCCAATGGCCCCTTGACCTAAGTTGACCCAAATTTAACTAAAAGACAAATTGGGTCAAATCAAAATATAAACCAAATTGATTGCAATCAATGGCTCAAGTTCATTCCAAATTGATTGTTGAACGACCAAAGCCATGATTGACCCAATTGAACCCAAATTGCCCAAATTGACCTAAAGGTTCAAGTTGGCCTAAATCAAAACCAAATCCAAGTTATTTGAAACCAAAGCAATCATATTCAAAATTGGTCAACTAAACCAAAACCCAAGCCAATTTGGCAATTTTATCAAATTGGTCAACTTAACTGATTTGACCCAAATGAATTCAAATAAGCCAAAATCAAATCTAAGCCAAATTAAACCAAAACATCCCAAATGATCATATGAACTTGACCCAACACTTGCTTTGACCCAATTTGACCAATTAGTCAACTTGACCTAACCCAATTTGACCTAAATGAGTCAAATTGAGCCAAACCAACCAAATCAACTAACTTGAAATTTGGGATAACCCACTTTTGGCTCATTTCAAATCAAATCAATGCCAAATGATCATTCTACTCTTGGGTCAAGGGCATCACATGAGACAAATCACCCATATAAGTGGTCATTTCCAATGGTCCACTTGGTACTCCCAATGGTCCACCTAGGCACCTAGGACACTTTCCAACCTGACCCATGGGGTGGTTGGGTCAGCCATGACCCATGGGAGGTGAAATCACCTCACCCTTCCCTCATGATTCCTTCTTAGTAGCCATCTCCATTCCTTCAACCAACCAAGCTGAGCCAACTCACCTCCTCCCCACCACCGATGACTCCTCGAGATGGCCACTAGAAGCCAAACCCAATCCCACCATTTGAAAGATGAATGGGGTATACACCCCTTGTTTCCACTCAAACACAAAAATCATTCCTCTGAGCTAGCTACCCAAGATGAGCCATTAGAGCCATTCGGCTCTCAAGCTAGTTGCATCAAAAAAATTCCATTCCCATCCATCCCAAATAGGACACTCCCATTTTTGACCTAACTTTCTTATTTCTCCATCAATTTCAAATTAAATTTGGATACACCTTCCCTAGGCCTTATTGAGTAAGAATGAATCATTTCTCAATCTTCCCGAGCACTGGAGGTGGTACTTTGATCAAAGTCGAGCTCTGAATCATCTGTTTGTGACCTTTCAAGAGAACATCAAGGAATCAATCCAATTGCTGCTCAACAGGGCTTCATCTCCACTAGATGAAGCTTCCTCAATCGTTCGAGCTGCCAATCTTGAGCTCCAGCGAGGTATGCTTCCAAAATTGATCCTTAGACAAAAATGGGTTGGAGCTTTTTGATGAAAACTTGCATCTCGTGTGATCTTGATCGTTGGATCCCTTTTGATCGATGTCGTGAAGTGTGGGATCCTCTTGGGGTTGATCTAGGCTTGGGTATGCTCAGATCAAGTGAGCAATGGTGGATGGACTCCATTCTCCCTCACTCACATGACGTTAGATCAAGCACAATTTATTCTTCATGATCAAAACGGAAGGTCATGATTAGATCCACTAGATTGATCTGATTTAATCCTATTAAGCTATGGATTTAATCATAACCATCTGATTTTAGATCAGATGGTAAGCAAGAAAGTACATCCACCACCGCCACGTAGGCTAAGTCAGATAAGTTTTAAGTAGCCAATCCCACGGTGCCATGTGGAAAGTGCGCCACATTAGTGCGCCACGTGGTGCCAACATGATTAGGCTTTAATTAGGCTTAATTAATCATTTTTAATGGCTGAAACTTCTAAAAATTATAAAAAAAATCATAGAAAAATAAAAAAATGCTAATTAATAATCATTTTAAAGATATTTCAGAGGAGAATTAATTTAAAATGATCTTAACAAACTTTGAACATAAATTAAAATTTAATTACAAAATTAATTATTTTAATTACTACTTAATTACTTGAGAAATTAATCCAAAATTTTATGAATTAATTTATTGGGATGACCTCTACCTCCTTATGATTTTCTTGGGATTTATTGCTCACTTAATTATGAAAATTGACTAATTAAATTTTAACTACTCTTTTAAGTTAATTAATGATTAACCAATCCCTTAAACAGTCATAAATTGGTTAATTAAGTTTATTAATCATTATTCAACAGTAAGTGAAAATTGGGACCCCTTTCCCTAAGTTCATTTAACCCTTTTTTAAAATAAAATTAATTAAGATTTAACTAATTAATTAAATTACTTAATCAAATTAAATCATAATCACATCGGATCTTAATTAATTAAATCATGAGGTAGATCTTTAGGTCTTTAATAACCTAAAAGAGTTTAAAGAAATTATGGTTAGTCACATGTCTGGGAAAACCATAAGAGTAATTAATTAAGTCTCTTAATCTAATTAACTATTAATCATGAGCCAATTGCATTAGGCCCCTTTTATTTCTTAGGATCATTACAAGTTTGTTTTCCATGCATATCATGTTGGCTCATAACTATTTAGTTAATTAATTTAAGGTGGCATAGGCAAGGGTAATTAATTCATCTAATTAAGGGTTCAACTTAATTAAGCCATAAAATCAACTTAACTACATTTCCTTAAATTAAATCAAATCACTAATGTGGGAATGGGTTTAAAATAGCAAGTGATGATTTCTCTTCTCCTTTTTAAATCAAATCAAATCCAAAACTTATTTAATAAAGAAGCTTTGGTCTACTTTAAATAATCTTATTTGATTTGATTATCTTTAAGAACTAGTTTGGTTGAATGAATCATATGCTTATATTTGGTTGTCCTTTTTCCAATCATGTTAAATTTGGTATGTCATTTGAATCCATGCATCCATATTTTCAAGATCAAGTAAAATAAAAAGAATTTCCTTTATGTATACATGCATGTGTTGATTTAATTTAATATATGTGTGGCTATTATCACTATTAAATCCAAATGTATTTTTCAAAAGCTTATAAATGAATAATAATATGTGTTATGATGCTAGTTATAAATAAATAAGAAATGCATGTGCTTATAACTTAAGTGTATGAATGTTGAGTTCTCTTTCCTCTATTAATGTATTGATTTATATAAGATTGAATGGTAATGAGTATATAGTATGGACATCCCAAGAACACGAGGCTTTAGCAAGCCTCAAGGAGGTCATTTGATACCTCATTTCCCTTGTTTAACAATGACACATACCAATATTATTTCATTCTTATATATTTCAACATTAGAATTTGGATAGAGCTTTAATTCACATATATAAATGATTCAATCAAAAATATATATACACAATCTTTGCATGGTATTCTTTCCCTCATTTATGTATACATCTATGTGTGTCCAAGAAAAGGGTATATAATCACATTTCGGAATATGAGGTTTTAGTTACCCCAAGGAGGTCATTTGATTATCTCACTTCCCTAGTTTAACAATGACACGTACTTGCGTATATCTTTCTACATGTATATGTATATGTGATTAGTGAATGAAAATCCCATTTTACATTAAAATTGCATGCATTCATAATTGACTAAGTGGTTGAATTAATTAGCCAAATGATTTGGAGCTTACTTCCTATGTTCATGTATACGAATTTACATATGTTTGAATGCAAATGGGTATATAGTCTAGACATCCCGAGAATACGAGGCTTTTGCTAGCTCTAAGGAGGTCATTTGATTATCTCACTTCCCTGGTTTAACAATGGCACATGCCTATTTAATTTCATTCTTATGTTCTTTTTGTATAAGAATTTGTATAAAGTTTTAAATTAATATGTTTGAATAATTCAATCAAATAAAATATAAATTCTAAACATACACATACATTCATAATTTAAGTGTGCTAAAATATATTGCATGTATAGATACACTTAGGATTAAATCATATGCATGTTAGATGTGATGGAATGGAATGATTTAATATATGTCATGTGGTAGTAATTCAATTAAATTAATCTTAAGATGCCTTTCATTTTGAATAGGATTATTTAAACTAAACCTAAACTTAGGATTAATTAAATCATTTAATAAGCCATCACTAAAGAGAACTAAATCAAATTAATGTACTTAAGAAAGTAACATAAGGTAGGGATGAAAGAGGGCAATCCTCTTTCCTTTCTTTATAACACTTAGTTGCTAAGTGTAATCAAATGAAATAAAAGAAAACACAAATTAAAATTCTTAAATCAATTAAACTACTTCAAGTGAAATCAACCTTTCTTGTTAAATTGAATCCTTCTACACTTAGAAAATTCAACATTAATACCTAACAAGACTTATCACACAAGCCTTAATACACACATTAGAATTAAATCACCACTTATAGCTCTAAGTTAGGATGGTGTATGATGTGATGTATGTTTTGCTTTATGATGTATTATAGATTGGATGTTAGTGTATGCTTCATCCTAGGGATTAGGATGAGTATTAAGGCTTTCTCCTAGGGTGCCCTGTGATGCCTTTGATGCAAGCATCCAAATCAAAGAAGAAACCAAATCAGAAATGGAGATATGAAGAAAGAAGACCCCCATAGCATTTAATACAATTATAATTATTTTCATATTCCATGTCAGTATAAGGGTAGAGCTCGAACCCATCTTTTCACTCTTCAAGGTTTGGTACCCAATCACTGCCCTTTTATTCTTTTATGATATTTTATATAATTGTTTGATGTTATGTTTACATTGTGCATTAAGACAGCTTTCCTTTCATAGTTTCTTAAATGATTGATGCTTTAATGTGTGGCTTGGATATGATTAGCTCTTAAGATAAACCCTAAACCATAAACCCTAAACTAAAACCTGAATCCTAAACCTATAACCTAAACCCTAAACCCTAAACCATAAAAACCCAAAACCCTAAACCCTAAACCCTAAACACTAAACTCTAATCCCTAAAACCCTAAACCCTAAACCCTAAACCCTAAAACCTAAACCCTAAACCTTAAACCCTAAACCCCAAACCCTAAACCATAAAAAGTCTAAAAACATAAACCTAAACTAAATAAAACCTTAAAATAAAATAATTAAATAAAACCTAAACAAAAATAAAATAAAATATAAAATAAAATAAAAACATATACTAAAACTTAAACCTAAACCTAAACCTCAACCTAAAAAGAAAATAAAATAAAAACTAAAACTAAACTAAAATAAAATAAATAAAAACCTAAACTAAACAAAAAAAATAAAAAACCTAAATAAAAAAAACCTAAACATAAAATAAAATTAAAATAAACCTAAAATAAAATAAAAACTAAATAAAAACCTAAACCTAAAAAATAAACCTAAAAATAAATAAAAAATAAAACTTAAACCCTAAACTAGAAAAACCTAAACCTAAAATAAAAATAAAATAAATTTAAACCTAAACTAAAATAAACTATACTAAAAAAAAACATAAACCTAAACCTAAAATAAACTAAACCTAAACATAAACCTAAACTAGATAAAATAAAATAAACTAAAATTAAACCTAAAATTAAATTAAAAAATAAAACTTAAAAATAAAATAAAATAAAACCTAAAACCTAAACCTAAAAAAATAAAAGAAAACTTAAACCTAAACCTAAACTTAAAAATAGAAAAAACAAAACCTAAACCTAAAAATAAAGCAAAAAATAAAACTAAACTAAAAAATAAACCTAAACCTAAACCTATACCTAAAAAATAAACTAAAATAAAAAACCAAAATTAAAATAAATAAAACTAAAATAAATAAACCTAATAAAAATAAAATATAAAATAAACTAGCATAAATAAAAATAAACTAATTAAACTAAATAAACCTAAACTTACTAATTTACTTAATTTAAAAAAATCAAAAAATCAAAAACCCTAACCCTAAAACTAACTTTAAATCTTAAACCCTAAACCTACAACCCTAAACCCTAAACCCTAAACCTTAAACCCTAAACCTAAAGCCAAAACTCTAAACTCTAAAATCCTAAACCCTAAACTCTAAACACTAAAGCCTAAAACCTTAAACTATAAACCCTAAACATTAAACCCCAAACCATGAACCCTAAACCCTAAACCCTAAACCCTAAACCCTAAACCCTAAAAACCAAAAAACCAAAAAACCTAAACCTAAATCAAAACCTAAAATAAATAAAAAAACCTAAACCTAAATAAAATAAAATAAAACTAAAATAAAAACATAAACTTAAACCAAAACCTAAACCTAAACCATTAATAAAATAAAATAAAAAAAAAACTAAACTAAAATAAAATAAATAAAAACATCAATTAAACTAAAAAATTAAATAAACCTAAAAAGTAAAATACCTAAATAAAATAAAACCCAAACAAAAAAAATGTAAAATAAAATAAAACCTAAATAAAAACCTGAACCTAAATAATAAACCTAGAAAGAAATAAAAAATTAAACTTAAACCCTAAACTAAGAAAAAAACCTAAACCTAAAATAAAAATAAAATAAACTAAATAAAATAAACCTAAACCTAAACTAAAATAAACTAAACTAAAATAAATAAAACCTAAACCTAAAATTAAAATAAATTAAATCAAAACCCTAAACTAAATAAAATAAAATAAATAAAAAATAAACCTAACCCAAAACTAAAAAATAAAACCTAAAAGTAAACTTAAAGTAAAAAACCTAAACCAAAAAAAAATAAAATAAAAACTTAAACCTAAACTTAAAATAAATAAATAAAACAATACTAAAAATAAACAAAAAAGCCAAACCTAAACTTGACAAATAAACTAAAATAAATAAACCTAAAATAAATAAATAAAACTAAATATAAATAAAAATAAACATAAATAAAAAAAATAAAATAAACTAAAATAAATAAAAAAATAAACTAAATAAACATAAACCTATCGATTTACTTAATTTTTTTTTAAAAAAAAACAATAAACCCTAAACCCTAAACTAAACCCTAAGCCCTAAACCAGTAACCCTAAGCCTACCACCCTAAACCCTAAAAAACCCTAAACTAAAATAACCCAAAGCCCTAAACCCTTAACACTAAACCCTAAACTCTAAACCCTAACCCTAACCATAAACCCTATATCCTAAACCCTAAACCCTAAACCCTAAAACCCTAAACCTTAAACTCTAAACTAACCCTCAACCATAAACCCTAAATCTTAAAAACCCTAAACCCTAAAAACCCTAAACCCTAAACTAACCCTAAACCCTAAGCTAACCTTAAACTCTAAATACTAAACCCTCAACCCTAAAAACCTTAAACCCTAAACCCTAAACACTAAACCTTAAACCCTAAAGCCAAAACCCTAACCCTAAACCCTAAACCCTAAAACCTAAACCATAAACTCGAAACCATAAACCCTAAACCCTAAACCCTAAAAACCTAAACCTAAACTAAATAAAACTTAAAATTAAAATAAAAAACCTAAACTAAATTAAATAAAATAAAAAATAAAATAAAAACATAAACTAAAACCTAAACCTAAACTTAAACTTAAATCTAAAAATAAAATAAAATAAAAAATAAAAACTAAACTAAATATAATAAATAAAACCTAAACTAAAAATAAAATAAAATAAAATAAAAATAAAATAAAACATAAAAGTCTAAAACATAAACCTAAACTAAATAAAACCTTAAAATAAAATAATTAAATAAAACCTAAACAAAAATAAAATAAAATATAAAATAAAATAAAAATATATACTAAAACTTAAACCTAAACCTAAACCTCAACCTAAAAAGAAAATAAAATAAAAAACTAAAACTAAATTAAAATAAAATAAATAAAAACCAAAACTAAACAAAAAAATAAAAAACCTAACTAAAAAAAATAAAACATAAAATAAAATTAAAATAAACCTAAAATAAAATAAAAAATAAATGAAAACCTAAACCTAAAAAATAAACCTAAAAATAAATAAAAAATAAAACCTAAACCCTAAACTAAAAAAACCTAAACCTAAAATAAAAATAAAATAAATTTAAACCTAAACTAAAATAAACTATACTAAAATAAATAAAACATAAACCTAAACCTAAATAAACTAAACCTAAACATAAACCTAAACTAAATAAAATAAAATAAACTAAAAATAAACCTAAACTTAAATTAAAAAATAAAACTTAAAACTAAAAATTAAATAAAAACCTAAAACCTAAACCTAAAAAAATAAAAGAAAACTTAAAACCTAAACCTAAACTTAAAAATAAAAAAAATAAAACCTAAACCTAAAAAAATAAAATAAAGATAAAACTAAACTAAAAAATAAACCTAAACCTATACCTATACCTAAAAATAAACTAAAATAAAATCCTAAATTAAAATAAATAAAACTAAAATAAATAAACCTAAATAAAATAAAATATAAAATAAACTAAAATAAATAAAAAATAAACTAATTAAACTAAATAAACCTAAACTTACTAAATTACTTAATTTAAAAAAATCAAAAAATCAAAAACCCTAACCCTAAAACTAACCCTAAATCCTAAACCCTAAACCTACAAGCCTAAACCCTAAACCTAAACCCAAAACTCTAAACCCTAAAATCCTAAACCCTAAACCCTAAACCCTAAACTCTAAACACTAAAACCTAAAACCTTATATCCTAAACCCTAAATCCCAAACCCTAAACCCTTAAACCCTAAACCCTAAACCTTAAACCTTAAAAACCAAAAACCAAAAAATCAAAAAACCTAAACCTAAACTGAATAAAACCTAAAATAAAATAAATAAAAAAACCTAAACCTATATAAAATAAAATAAAACTAAAATAAAAACATAAACTTAAACCAAAATCTAAACCAAAACCTAAACCTAAGCCATTAATAAAATAAAATAAAAATAAAACTAAACTAAAATAAAATAAATAAAAACATCAATTAAACTAAAAAAATTAAATAAACCTAAAAAGTAAAATACCTAAATAAAATAAAACCCAAACATAAAAAAATACTTAAAATAAAATAAAAAACCTAAATAAAACCTGAACCTAAATAATAAACCTAAAAATAAATAAAAAATTAAACTATAACCCTAAACTAAGAAAAAAACCTAAACCTAAAATAAAAATAAAATAAACAAAATAAAATAAACCTAAACCTAAAATAAAATAAACTAAACTAAAATAAATAAAACCTAAACCTAAACTTAAGATAAACTAAACCAAAACCCTAAACTAAATAAAATAAAATAAATAAAAAATAAACCTAAACCAAAACTAAAAAATAAA
Source organism: Cymbidium sinense (assembly GCA_021442155.1). Classification (NCBI taxonomy): domain Eukaryota; kingdom Viridiplantae; phylum Streptophyta; class Magnoliopsida; order Asparagales; family Orchidaceae; genus Cymbidium; species Cymbidium sinense. The sequence goes on along the minus strand of CM038214.1, from coordinate 180,624,470 downwards.
ATCTAAAAGTAAACTTAAAGTAAAAAACCTAAACCTAAAAAAATAAAATAAAAACTTAAACCTAAACCTAAAATAACAAATAAATAAATCTATACTAAAAAATAAACAAAAAGCTAAACCTAAACTTGACAAATAAACTAAAATAAATAAGCCTAAAATAAATAAATAAAACTAAATATAAATATAAATAAACATAAAAAAATAAAAAATAAAATAAACTAAAATAAATAAAAAATAAACTAAATAAACCTAAACCTATTGATTTACTTAAATTTTTTTAAAAAACCATAAACCCTAAACCCTAAAACCTAAACCCTAAGCCCTAAACCTATAACCCTAAACCTACAACCCTAAACCCTAAAAAACCCTAAACACTAAAATAACCCAAAGCCCTAAACCCTTAACCCTAAACCCTAAACACTAAACCCTAAACTCTAAACCCTAACCCTAAATTATAAATAAATAAACTAAACCCTAAACCTAAAAGCCTAAAACCTAAACTTAAACTAACCTCAATAAACCCTAAATCTTAAAATCCTAAACCTAAAGCCTAAACCTAAACTATAAACCTAACCTGTTAACCTAAACTAGACACTAAACCTCAACACTAAAACCTAAACCCTAAAGTAAAACACTAAACCCTAAACCTAAACCAAAACCTAACCCTAAACCCTAAACCTTAAAACCCTAAACCCTAAAATGCTAAACCCTAAACCCTAAACCCTAAACCCTAAAACCCTAAACCCTAAACCCTAAAAACATAAACCTAAACTAAATAAAACTTAAAATTAAAATAAATAAAATAACCTAAACCTAAATTAAATAAAATAAAAAATAAAATAAAAAACATAAACTAAAACCTAAACCTAAACCTAAACTAAATCTAAAAATAAAATAAAATAAAAAATAAAAACTAAACTAAATATAATAAATAAAAACCTAAACGAAACTAAAAAATAAAATAAACATTAAAATAATAAACCTAAATAAAAAAACACCTAAAAGTAAAAAATAAAAACTAAATAAAAACCTAAAGCTAGGAAACAAACCTAAAAATAAAACTTAAAAATAAATAAAAAATTAAACTTAAACCCTAAACAAAAAAAAACATAAACTAAAATAATTAAAACCTAAACACAAACCTAAAATAAACAAAACCTAAACCCTAAACTAAATAAATTAAAATAAACTAAAAATAAACATAAACCTAAACTCTACACCATAAACCTACAACCCTAAACACTAAACATAAAAAAAACTAAACCTAAACTAAATAAAACCTAAAAATAAAATAAAAATAAATACCTAACCCTAAACCTAAACATAAATAAAAATAAAATAAACCTAAAATAAAACAAAATAAAAATTAAATAATAACATAAACTTAAAAAATAAAAATAAAAATAAAACCTAAACCCTAAACTAAAATAAAAACCTAAAATAAATTAAACTAAAATAAATAAACCTAAACTAAACCTAAAATAACTAAACCTAAACCCTAAACTAAATAAAATAAATTAATTAAAAATAAACCTAAACATAAACTAAAAAATAAAACCTATAAATAAACATAAAACCTAAACCTAAAAAAATAAAATAAAAACCTAATCCAAAACTTAAAAAAAGCTAAACATAAAAAATAAAATAAAATAAAACTAAACTAAAAAAGAAACATAAACCTAAACCTAAACCTAAAAAATAAATAGAAATAAAATACCTAAACTAAAATAAATAAACCAAAAATAAATAAACTAAATTAAATAAAAATAAAAAACAAACTCAAATAAAAAATTATAAAAATAAACTAAAATAAATTAAATATAAATTAAGCAAACTACATAAACCTAAACTACTGATTTACTTAATTTTAAAAAAGAAACTCTAAAACCCTAAACCCTAAACCCTAAGGCCTAAACCCTCAAATCTAAAAACCCTAAACCCTAAACCCTAAACATTAAAATCCTAAACCCTAAAACCCTAAAACTTAAACCCTAAACCCTAAACCCTAAACCCTAAAAACCTAAAAACCTAAACCTAAACTATCTAAAACCTAAAAATAAATTAAACAAAAAAACCAAAACATAACTTAAATGAAAAAACAAAATAATAAAATAAAAACCAAAACTAAAACCTAAACCTAAATTTAAAAAATAAAAAATAAAAGAATACTAAAATAAAATAAATAAAAACCTAAACTAAACTAAAAAAATTAATTAATCAAAGAATAAAAGACCTAAATAAAATAAAAACTAAACTTAAAATAAAATAAAATAAAAACTAAATAAAAACCTAAACCTAAAAATAAATAAAAAATAAAACCTAAACCCTAAATGAGAAAAAAACTAAAATAAAAATAAAATAAATAAAATAAAATAAACCAAAACTTAAACTATAGTAAACTAGACAAAATTAAATAAAACCTAAGCCTAAACTAAAATAAAATAAAATAAAATAAAAATCCCCTAAACCTAAACTAAAAAATAAAACATAAAATTGAACCTAAAATAAAAACCTAAAACCTAAAACAAAAAAATAAAATAAAAATCTAAACCTAAACATAAAAATAAAAATAAAAACTAAAACTTGAAAATAAAAATAAAATAAAAATAAAACTCAACTAAAAAATAAACCTAAACCTAAAAAATAAACTAAAATAAAAAACCTAAACTTAAATAAATATACTACACTAAAAAAATTAAAAAATAAACCTAAAGATAAATAAAAAATAAAGTAAACTAAAATAAATAAAATAAATATAAATAAACCTAAACTTTAGTTTATTTTTTTTTAAAACCTAACCCTAAATCCTAAACTTAAACCTAAACTAAACCCTAAATCTTAACCCTACACCCTAAAACCCTAAACTAAAACCTAAACTAAACCTAAAACATAAACCCTAAAACCCTAAACTATAAACCTAAACCCTAAACCTAAACCTAAAACCTAAACCCTAAACTAAACCTAAACTTAAACCACTAACCTAAACCTAAACTAAACTCCTAAACATAAACCTAAACCCTAAACTAAAGTATAAACCTAAACTTAAACTAACCCTAAACCTACTATAAACCTTAAACTAAACCCAAAACTAAACTAACCTAAACCTAACTATAAACCCTAAACCTAAACCTAAACTAAAACCTAAAACTATAAACTAAAATACTAAACTAACTATAAACCTTGAACCTAAACCTAAACCCTAAAACCTAAACCCTAAACTAACCCTAAACCCCTACACTTAACTTAAACCTAAAACACTAAACCCTAAACCCTAAACTAACCTAAACCCTAAACTTAAACCTAAAACTCTAAACCTTAAACCTAAAATAACCTAAAAACTAAACTAAACCCTAAACCCTAACCTAAACCCTAAAACTAAAGTTTAAACTTAAACCTAAACTCTAAACCCTAACCTAAACTTAAACCTAAACCAAAACTTAAACCTAAAGTTTAAAATGATAAACCTTAAACTAAACTAACCCAAAAAACTATAAACTCCTAAATTAAACCTAAACTCTAAACCTAAAACTAAACTTAAACCCAAAAAACCCTAAACCCTAAACCCTAAATCCTAAACCCTAAAGCCTAAATACTAAACCCTAAACCCTAAAGCCTAAACATTAAACCTTAAACCCTAAACCCTAAACCTTAAACTAAAAAAAAATAAACTAAGTAAACTAAATAAACCTAAACCTATCAATTTACTTAATTTTTTTTATAAAAAAAGAACCTAAACTAAACCTAAACCTTAAACCCTCAACCCTAAACCCTAAAACTAACACTAATAAACCTAAAAATATACCTAAAAATAAAACCTAAAAAAATAAATAATAAAACTTAAACCCTAAACTATAAAAAAAAACTAAACCTAAGATAAATAAAATAAAATAAACATAAACCAAAACTAAAATAAATAAAGCATAATCCTAAACCTAAAATAGCCTAAACCTAAACCCTAAACTAAATAAAATAAAATAAACTAATTAATAAACCTAAACCTAAACTAAATAAAATAAAATAAACCTGAAATAAAAAAATTAAAACCTAAACATAAAAAATAAAATAAAAGCTAAACATAAACCTAAAAAGAAAAAATAAAACCTAAAGCTAAAAAATAAAATAAAAATAAAACTAAACTAAAAAAAACATAAACCTAAACCTAAACCATAAAAATAAAGTAAAATAAATAAACCTTAAATAAATAAACTAAATTAAATAAAAAATAAAAAATAAACCTAAATAGAAATAAAAAAAATAAACTAAATAAACCTAACCATACTGGTTTACTTAATTTTTTTTTGAAAAAAACCATCTACCCTAAACGCTAAACACTAAATCCTAAAAAACCCTAAACTAAAAAACACCAACTAAACCTACAACCCTAAACCCTAAACCCTAAAATGCTCTAAACTCTAAACCTAAACCCTAAACTAACCCTAAGCCATAAACTAATCGAAAACCATAAACCCTAAACACTAAAAACCCTAAACCCTAAAGCCTAAACACTAAACCCTAACCCTAAACCCTAAACATTAAAACCCTAAACCTTAAAACCCTAAAACCTAAACCTAAACCCTAAAAAACCCTAAACCCTAAAAACCTAAAATCATAAACACAAACTATATAAACTTAAAAATAAATTAAACAAAAAATCCTAAACCTAAATTAAATAAAAAAACAAAAAAATAAAATAAAAACTTAAACTAAAACCTAAACCTAAACTTAAAAATAAAATAAAATAAATAATAAAAGAAAACTAAAATAAAATAAATAATAACCTAAACTAAACCAAAAAATAAAATTAACTAAAGAATAAAAGACCTAAATAAAATAAAACTAAACTAAAAAATAAATAAACCTAAAATAAAATAAAAAACTAAATAAAAACCTAAACCTAAAAAAAAAAAATAAAAATAAAACTTAAACCCTAATAAAAAAACCTAAAATAAAAATAAAATAAATAAAATAAAATAAACCAAAACCTAAACTATAGTAAACTAGACAAAAATAAATAAAACTTAAGCCAAAACCTAAAATAAACTAAACCTAAACCAAAACTAAATAAATAAAATAAACTAAAAAAACTAAACCTAAACTAAAAAATAAAACTTTAATATAAACCTAAAATAAAAACCTAAAACATAAACCTAAAAAAATAAAATAAAAATCTAAACCTAAACCTAAAAATAAAATCTAGAACTTAAAAATAAAAAATAAAATATAAACAAAACTCAACTAAAAAATAAACCTAAACCTAAACTTAAAAAATAAACTAAAATAAATAAACTACACTAAACAAAAAAAAAATTAAAAAATAAAGTAAACTAAAATAAATAAATAATAAACTAAATATACTAAATAAACCTAAACCTACCGGTTTACTTAATTTAATTTTATTTTAAAAACCTTAAACCCTAAATCCTAAATCCTAAACCCTAAACCCTAAACCTAAACTAATCTGATACAAACCTAAAAATAAACATAAACCTAAACTGATAAACTAAAACCTAAATATAAACCCTAAACTAAAACTAAAACCTAAACTTAAACTAAACTAAACCTAAACCCTAAACTAACACTATCCTAAACTAAAATTTAAACCTTAAACCCTAACTAAAGTTTAAAACCTAAACCTAAACCCTAAATGCAACCTTAAACCTGTTAACCTAAAACCTTAAACTAAAAGTTTAAACTCCTAAAGCCTAAACACTAAACCCTAAACCCGAAACCCTACACCCTAAACCCTAACCCTAAACCCTAAACTCTAAACTCCAAACCCTAAACCTAAACCCTAAACCCTAACATTAACCCTAAAACCCTAGTCCCTAAACCCTAAATTAACTCTAAAACCTAAAACCTAAACCCTAAAGCCTAAACCCTAAACCTTAAACTAACCCTAATCCCTAAGCTAGCCCTAAAGCCTAAAGCCTAAACCCTAAACCCTAAAAACCCTAAACCCTAAAGCCTAAACACTGAACCCTAAACCCTAAACCCTAAACTAAAATAAATAAAAAATAAGCTAAGTAAACTAAATTAACCTAAACCAATCGGTTTACTTAATTTTTTTTAAAAGACTCAAAACCTTAAATCATAAATCAAAACCTTAAACCCTCAACCCTAAACCCTAAAATTAACCCTAATAAACCTAAAAAATAAACTTAAAAATAAAACCTATAAATAAATAAAAAATTAAACCTAAACCCTAAACTAAAAGAAAACTTAAAATTAAAATAAATAAAATAAAATAAAATAAACCTAAAATAAAATAAACTAAACAAAATAAATAATACCTAAAACTAAACCCTAAACTAAATAAAATAAAATAAACTAAAAAACACCTAAAATAAAAAATTAAAACCTAAACCTAAAAAATAAAATAAAAACCTAAACATAAACCTAAAAATAAAAAATAAAACCTAAACCTAAAACTAAAATAAAAATAAAACTAAACTAAAAAATAAACATAAACCTAAACCTAAACCAAAAAAATAAATTAAAATAGATAAACTAAACTAAATAAAAAATATAAAAATCAACCTAAATAGAAAAATAAAATAAAATAAACTAAAATAAATAAATTAAAGAAACCTAAACCTAGGCTTACTAAATTTTTTTTAAAAAAAACTAAACCCTAAACAGTAAACACTAAATCCTAAACCCTAAACCTAAGACTAAACTAAAACACTAAACCCTAAACTACAACCCTAAACCCTAAACCCTAAAATACTTTAAACACTAATCTAACCCAAAACCATAAAACCTAAACACTAAAAACCCTTAAACTTAAAGCCTAAACCCTAAACCCTAAACCCTAAAATAACTCTAATTTGTAAGCTAACCCTAAACCCTAAAAAGTCTCCTAAAGCCTAAACACTAAACCCTAAACCCTAAACCCTAAAACCCAAAACCCTCAACCCTAAACCCTAAACCTTAAATCCTAAACCCTAAAATCAAAACACTAAACCCTACAACCCTACAACCCTAAACCCTAAACCCTAAACCCAAAAACCCTAAACCCTAAACCCTAAAATCTACAACCCTAACCCTATACCCTAAAATCTACATCCTAAACTAGAAACCCTAAACCCCAAACCTTAAACCCTAAACCATAAACCATAAAACTCTAAACCCTAAACCCTAAACTCTAAAACCAAAAAACCTAAAAACCTACACCTAAACTAAATAAAACCTAAAAAAAAAATAAATTACAAACCTAAACTTAAATAAATTAAAAAATAAAATAAAATAAAAACATAAACTAAAACCTAAACCTAAACTAAAAATAAAATAAAATAAAAAATATAGCAACTAAACTAAAATAAAATAAATAAAAACCTAAACTAAAATAGAAAATAAAAAACCTAAATAAAATAAAAATTAAACCTAAAATAAAAATAAAATATATCTAAAATAATATAAAATAAAAACTAAATAAAATCTAAACATAAACAGTAATCCTAAAAAAAAAATCTAAACCCTAAACTAAAAAAAAACCTAAACCTAAAATAAAAATAAAATAAACATAAACCTAAACTAAAATAAATTAAACTAAAATAAATAAAACCTAAACCTAAACCTCAAATAAACTAAACCTAAACCTAAACCTAAACTAAATAAAATAAAATAAACTAAAACTAAACCTAAAAACTAAAAAATAAAATTTTAAAATTAAAACATAAAACCTATACCTAAAAAAATAAAATTAAAACCTAAAACCGATACTTAAAAAAAAAAGAAAATTACAACCATAACCTAAACATAAAAAAAAAACTGAGACCTAAAAAATAAAATATAACTAAACTAAAAAATAAACCTAAACCTAAACACAAACCTAAAAAATAAACTAAAATATAAAACCTAAACTAAAATAAATAAACTAAACTAAATAAAAATAAAATAAAACCTAAATCAAAATAAAAATAAACTAAAATAAAAAAGATTAACTAAATAAACCAAAACCTACATGTTTACTTAATTTAAAAATAAAAAAATTAAAAAATAATCATAAAAAACCCTAAAAAAAATTAACTAACCCTAAACCCTAAAATTAGAACCCTAAACCCTAAACCCTAAACCCAAAACCTTAATCCCTGAATCCTAAACTCTAAACCCTAAAACCCTAAACCCTAAACCATGAACCCTAAACCCTAAACCCAAACCCTACACCCTAAACTCTAAACCCTAAACCCTAAACCCTAAAACCATAAACCCTAAACCCTAAACCCTAATCCCTAATCCCAAAACCCTAAACCCTAAACCCTAATCCCTAAACTCTAAACTCTAAACCCTAAACCCTAAAGCCTCAAATCTATATCCCTAAACCCTAAACCTAAACCCCAAACCCTAAATCTCAAACCCTAAACTAACCCTAAACCCTAATCCCTAAACTATGAATCCTAAAAAGCTAAAAACCTAAACCTAAACTAAATAAAACTTTAAAATAGAATTAATAAAAAACCTAAACCAAAATAAAAAAATAAAATAAAATAAAAACATAAACTAAAACTTAAACCTACACCTAAAAAGGAAATAAAATAAAACTAAAATAAAATAAAATAAATAAAAACCTAATCTAAACTAAAAAATAAAAAACATAAATAAAATCAAAATTAAACCTAAAATAAAAATAAAATAGAATAAAAACAAAATAAAAACCTAAACCTAAATAATAAACCTAAAAATAAAACCTGAAAATAAATCTAAAAAAACCTAAACCTAAAATAAAAATAAAATAAACCTAAACCTAAACTAAAATATACTAAACCAAAATAAATAAAACCTAAACCAAAAATAAACTAAACTAGAGCCTAAACCCAAACTAAAATAAAAATAAAATAAACTAAAAATAAAACTAAACCTAAACTAAAAAATAAAACTTAAAAATAAACCTAAAATCAAAACCTAAAGCCTAAACCTAAAAATAAAATAAAAACCTAAACCTTAAAATAAAAAATAAAACCTAAACCTAAAAAAAAAATTAAAAAAACAACTATACTAAAAAATTAGCATAAACTTAAACCTTAACCTAAAAAGTGAACAAAAATAAAAAACCTAAACTAAAAGAAATAAACTAAACTAAATAAAACTAAAAAATAAACTTAAATGAAAATAAAAAATTAAATAAACAAAATAAACCTAAACCTAGTTTACTTAATTAAAATAAACCCCCTTAACCCTTAACCCTAAACCCTAAGCCCTAAACCCTAAATCCTAAACCCTAAACCCTAAACCATAAAGCCTAAAACTAACCCTAAACCTACAACCTTAAACCCTAAACCCTAAAAAACCCAAAATCATAAACCCTAAACCCTAAGCTAACCCTAAACGTTAAACCCTAAAAACCCTAAACCATAATGCCTAAACCCTAAACCCGAAACCTAAACCATAATCCAAAAGCCTAAACCCTAAATCTTATACCCTAAAACCTTAAACCCTAAACCTTAAACCTAAACCCTAAACCCTAAACCCTAAACCCTAAACCCTAAAAACCTAAAAACCTAAACCTAAATTAAATAAAACATAAAGATAAAATACATAAAAAATCCTAAACCTAAATAAAAAATAAAATTAAATTAAATTAAAACCTAAGCCTAAAAATAAAATAAAATAAAATAAACTAATAAACTAAAATAAAATAAATAATAACCTAAATTATACTAAAATTAAAATAAATGTAAGAATAAAAAACCTAAATAAAATAAATAAAATAAAATAAACCTAAACCTACACATAAATAAACTAAACTAAAATAAATAGAACCTAAACCTAAACCTAAAATAAAATAAACTAAAAATAACCTAAACTAAAAATAAAACTAAAAAATAAACCTAAAATAAAACCTAAAACCTAAATCTAAAAAAATAAAGTAAATACCTAAACCTAAACCTAGAAAATAAAACTCAACTAAAAAATAAAACCTAAACCTAAACCTAAAAGATAAACTAAAATAAAAACACTAAACTAAAATAAATAAGCTAAACTAAATAAATATAAAAAATAAACATAAATAAAAATAAAAGATAAGATAAACTAAATAAACTAAATAACTCTGAAACTACTGATTTAAATAATTTTTTTTAAAAAAAAACCTCAACCCTAAACCCTAGAAATAAACTAAAAAAAATCTAAACCTATCAGTTTACTTAATTTAAAATTAAACTTAAACTAAAACCTAAACCCTAAACCTATAACCTAAACCCCAAACCATAAAAACATAAAATTAAATAAAATATAACCCTAACCATAAACCCTAAACCTACAACCCTAAACCATAAAACCCTAAACCCTAAAATTTATATCCCAAACCCTAAATCTTAAACCCTAAACTAACCCTAAACACTAAATTATAATTCCTAAAAAGTTAAAAACCTAAACCTAAACTAAATATAACTTACAACTAAAATAAATAAACAACCTAAACAAAAAAATAAAAAAATAAAATAAAATAAAAACATAAACTTAAACTTAAACTTACACCTAAAAAGGAAATAAAATAAAAAATAAGGACTAAACTAAAATAAAATAAATAAAACCTAAGCTAAACTAAAAAATAAAAAAATAAATAAAATGAAAACTAAACCTAAAATAAAAATAAAATAAATAAAAAAATAAAATAAAATAAAAACTAAATAAAAACCTAAACCTAAATAATAAACCTATAAATAAAACCTAATAATAAATCTAAAAAAAACATAAGCCTAAAATAAAAATTAAATAAACCTAAACCTAAACTAAATTAAACTAAACCAAAATAAAAAACCTAAACCTAAACCTAAAATAAACTAAAACTAAGCCTAAACCCAAACTAAAAAAAATAAAATAAACTAAAAATAAACAAAACCTAAACTAAAAAATAAACCTAAAAATAAACCTAAAATTAAAACTTAAAACCAAAACCTAAAACAATAAAATAAAAACCTAAACCTAAACCTTAAAATAGAAAAATAAAACCTAAACTTGAAAAATAAGATAAAATAAAATTATAAAAAATTTGCATAAACTTAAACCTCAACCAAAAAAGTGAACTAAAATAAAAAACTTAAACTAAAAGAAATAAACTAAACTAAATAAAAATAAAAATTAAACTTAAATAAAAATAAAAAATAAAATAAACTAAATAAACCTAAACCTACCAGTTTACTTAATTAAAAAAAAACCCCCTTAACCCTAATCCTTAAGCCTTAAACCCTAAATCCTAAACCCTAAACCTTAAACCCTAAAACTAACCCTAAACTAAACCTAAACCTACAACCTTAAACCCTAAACCTAAAAAACACAAAATCATAAACTCTAAACCCAAAGCTAACCCTAAACCCTAAATACTAAACCCTAAAAATCCTAAACCATAAAGCCTAAACCTTAAACCCTAAACCTTGAACCATAATCCAAAAGCCTAAACCCTAAAACCCTAAACCCTAAAACCTTAAACCCAAACCCTAAACCATAAACCCTAAAACCCTTAAAATCTAAACCTAAACAAAATAATACGTGAAGATAAAACTCATAAAAAAAAATAAATAAAAATAAATTAAAATAAAATTAAAACCTAAACTAAACCTAAACCTAAAATAAAATAAAATAAATAAAAATAAACTAAATAAAATAAATAATAACCTAAATTAAACTAAAAATAAAATAAACATAAGAATAAAACCTAAATAAAATAAAATTTAAACATAAAATAAAAATAAAATAAACCTAAAATAAGCCTATTATAAAAATAAATAAAAATTAAATAAAAACTGAAACTTAAAAAATAAACCTATAAATAAAACATAAAATAAATAAAAAAACCTAAACCCTAAACTAAAAAAAACCTAAACCTAAAATAAAAATAAAATAAATAAAATAAAAGAAACTAAATTAAAATAAATAGAACCTAAACCTAAAATAAACTAAACCTAAACCTAAACCTAAATTAAATAAAACAAAATGAACTAAAAATAAACCTAAACAAAAAAATAAAACCTAAAAAATAAACTAAAATAAAATCTCCAACCTAAACCTAAAAAAACAAAGTAAAAAACAAAACATAAACCTAAAATAAAAAAAATAAAATCTAAACCTAAAAATAAATAAAACTCTAAAAAAATAAACCTAAACCTAAACCTAAAAAATAAACTAAACAAAACCTAAACTAAAATAAATAAACCTAAAATAAATAAGCTAAACTAAATAAATATTAAAATAAACATATATATAAAATAAAAATAAGATAAACTAAAAAAAATAAACTTGAACCTAATTTAATTTTTTTAAAATGTCAACCCTAAACCCTAAAATAAACTAAAAAACTACTTAATTTAAAATTAATCTTAAATTAAAACCTAAAGCCAAACCTATAACCTAAACCCCAAACCCTTAAAAACATAAAATAAACTAGAATATAACCCTAACCATTAACCCTAAACCAACAACCCTAAACCCTAAAACCCTAAACCCAAAAACACAAAACAATAAACCCTAAACCCTAAACTTTATACCTTAAATCATAAACCCTAAACCCTAAACCCAAAAACCCTAAACCCTAAACCCTAAACCCTAAAAACCCTAAACCCTAAAGCCTGAACACTAAACCATAAACCCTAAACCTAAACCTTAAAACCTAATCCTAAACCTAAACCATAAAACTAACCCTAAATCCTAAAATAAACCTTAAGCTCCTAAGCCTTAAACCTAAACCTAAACCCTAAAAAAACTAAAACCTAAACTATAAAATAAATAAGACTAAACTAAAAAATAAACCTAAACCTAAACCTAAAAAATAAACTAAAATAAAACCTAAACAAATAAATAAACTAAACAAAATAAAAAAAATAAACCTTAAAAAAATTATATAAAAACTGAAATAAGTAAAAAACTAAGTAAACTAAATAAACCTAAACCTACAAGTGTACTTAATTTTTTATAAAACCCCCTAAACCCTTAATCCTTACCCTAAACCCTAAAATTAACCTAAACCTACAACATTAAACCTACAACACTAAACCCTAAACCCTAAACCCTAAAGCCTAAAGCCTAAACCCTAAACCCTAACCCTAAACCCTAAACCCTTTAAGCATAAACCATAAAACCTTAAACCCTAAATTATAAACTCAAAACCTTAAACCCTGAACCCAAACCCTAAACCCTAAACCATAAACCCTAAACTTAAACCTAAAGTAACTAAATAAATTTAAAAATACACCTAAACCTTAAAACCTAATAAGCCTTAACATAAACTTAAACCCTAAGAATGGGTAAAACCATGAGAGGAACATCACCACAACTAGGCTCCCTAGATCTAGGAGGAAAAGGCAAAAACAAGGGTGGGATCAGGTGCCTGGATATGGAGGTGGTGGTTGGTGTAATGGTGGTTATGCAGGAGGGAGGAGAGACGGAGGTTACTAACTGTGGTGGTGGCGGAGAGATAGATCAGTGATATGATGGTGGATCCCGCTACTCAAGAGGCTGAGGTGGTTCTGATGGGAATTGGAGAAACTGAAGAATGGCCAATCCGACCTACTATTTATGGAACTGTCTTTACAGTAAAGAAAATTCTAGTTATCTAGGGTTTTTGATTTTCTCTATGCATGCTCATTTTTTATCTATCTTTGCTTGTGTCATAGAAAACTTGGTGTATTACTTGGTTGATGAAATCAAAATGAAAAAATGTTAAATCTGAATTTATTCTCTATTTGAAAAAAAACCAAAAACCTTAAACCCTAAACTAAAACTTGAACCCTAAACCTAAACTCTAGACCCTAAACCCTAAACCCCAAACCCAAAAAAAAATTTAAAAAAAAATAAAAAATAAAAATAAAAAACTCTAACCCTTAACTCTAAACCCTAAAACTAACCTTAAACCATAAATCATAAACCATAAACCCTAAACCCTAAACCCTAAAACACTTAACCTTAAACCCTAAATCCTAAATCGTAAACACTAAACCCTAAAACCTACAACCCTAAACCCTAAACCCTAATCCTAAACCCTAAAAACCTAAAAACTTAAACCAAAACTAAATAAAACCTAAAAATAAAATAAATAAAAAACCTAAACCTAAATAAAATAAAAACCTAAGCTAAAACCTAAACCTAAACCTAAACCTAAACCTAAAAATATAATAAAATAAAAAATAAAAATTAAACTAAAATATAATAAATAAAAACCTAAACTAAACAAAAAAGTAAAAACACCTAAAAATAATAAAACCTAAATAAAATAAAAACTAAACAAAAAATACAAATAAAATAAAATAAAAACCTAAACCTAAAAAATAAACATAAAAATAAAACCTAAACTAAATAAAAAATTAAACCAAATCCTTAAACTAAAAAAAAATCCCTAAAACCTAAAATAAATAAAATAAAATAAACCTAAACCTAAACTAAAATAAACTAAACTAAGATAAATTAAATTAAAATAAATAAAATTTAAACCTAAACCCTAAACCTCAACCCTAAATTCTAAACCCTAAACCCTAAACCCTAAAATTAACCCTAAACCCTAAATCCTAAACCTAAAACATTAATCCCTAAACCTTAAAATCTAAACCTTAAGCTAACACTAAACCTTAAACGTTAAACCCTAAACCCTAAAAATCCTAAACCCTAAAGCCTAAACACTAAACCCTAAACATTAAACCCTAAACCCTAACCCTAAACCCTAAACCCTAAACCCTAAACCCTAAACCCTAAAACACTAAACCTTAAAACCTTAAACCCCTAAACCCTAAACCCTAAAGCCTAAACTAAATAAAACCCAAAAATAAAATAAATAAAATTCTAAACCTAAATAAAATTAAATAATAATAAAAAATAAAACCTAAACATAAACTTAAAATTAAAATAAAAATAAAACTCAACTAAAAAAAACCTAAACCTAAAGCTAAAAATAAACTACAATAAAAAACCTAAAAAAATAAATAAACTGATAATAAATAAACTAAACTAAATAAAAATAAAAAATAAACATAAAGAAATATAAAAAATAAAATAAACTAAAATAAATAAAAAATAAACTAAATAAGCCAAAACCTACTGGTTTACCTAATTTTTCTTTTTTTTAAAAGAAAACCTGAACCCTGAGCTAACCCCAAACTCTAAACCCTAAGCCCTAAAAATAACCTAAAAAAACCTAAACCTACCAAGTTTACTTAATTTAAAAATAAACCTAAACTAAATCCTAAACTCTAAAACTAAAACCCAAATCCTAAACCTTAAGAAAATAAAAACCCTTAACCCTAAACCCCTAAACTAAAACCATAAACCCTAAACTAAAACCTTAACCCTAAACCCTAAACCCTAAACCTTAAATCCTAAAAACCCTAAACCCTAAAGCCTAAACACTAAACCTTTAACCCTAAACCCTAAACCATATAACCCTAAAACCCTAAATTCTAAAACCCTAAAACCCTAAACTAAACCCTAAAAACCATAAAAACCTAAACCTAAAAAATAAAATAAAAATAGAACTCTCCTAAAAAATAAACCTAAACCTAAACCTAAAAAAATAAACTAAAATAGAAAACCTAAACTAAAATAAAAAACTTAAAATAAATAAAAAATACCCTAAACCTATCGGTTTACTTAATTTAAAAAACCTAACCCTATAACTAACCCTAAACCCTAAACCTATAACACTAAACCTACAACCTTAAACCCTAAGCCCTAAACCCTAAAAAACCCTAAACCTTAACCCTAAACTCTAAATCCAAAAAGCGTAAACCCTAAACCCTAAACCCTAAACCCTAAGCCCTAAACCCTAAACCCTAAATCGCCCTAAACCCTAAACCATAAACCTAAACCTAAAGTAACTAAATAAATAAAAAAATAAATCTAAACCCTCAAACCTAATAAACCTAAACCCTAAGAATGGGCATAACCTTGATGGAAGGAACACCACCGCCAACCATGCTTAATCTAGACCCAATGGTGGAGGCAAAAGTGAAGGCGGTTCAATGGGTCGTGGATTTGGAGATGCGGTGGATATGGAGGTGGTGGTAGTGGTGGTTATGGGAGGAACGACCTGAGGTTACAAACCTGGTGGTGGCTAGGGAGAACTCGGGGATATAATGGTAGATCCCACTACTCAAGAGGCCTAGGAGGTTCTGACAGGAACTAGAGAAACTGAAGAACGGTTGATCCGATCTACTGCTTATGGAATTATTTTTTTATAATAGAGATGGTTCTAGTTATCTAGGGTTTTTGATTTGCTATATGCGAGCTCATTTTTTATCTATGTCATGCTTATGCCTTAGAAAACCTGGAGTGTTACTTGGCTGATGAAATCAAAAAGAAGAAATGTTGAATCTGAATCTGTTGTTTGTTAAACAAAATAAAAAACCATAAACCCTAAACTAAAACCAAACCCTAAACCTAAAATCTAAACCCCAAACCATAAACCTTAAACTCTAAAAATAAAAAAATAAAACCATATACCCTAAACCATATACCAAAATTAACCCTAAACCCTAAATCCTAAACACTAAACTCTAAACCCTAAACCTAAACCCTAAACCCTAAAACCTATAACCCTAAACCCTAAACCCTAAACCCTAAAACCTAATCCCTAAAACCTAAAAACTTAAAAACCTAAAAACCTAAACCAAAACTAAATAAATACTAAAATAAAATAAAATCCTAAACTAAAACCTAAACCTAAACCTAAACCTATACCTAAACCTAAACCTAAACATATAAAATATAATAAAATAAATAAAAAGCTAAACTAAATGAAAAAAATAAAATAAAGCTAAAAATAAAAAAAACCTAAATAAAATTAAAACTAAACAAAAAATAAAAATAAAAAACCCAAAATAAAATAAATTAAAACTAAATAAAACCTAAACCTAAAAAAAATAAAAAAAAAATAAAACTAAAAATAAATAGAAATTAAAATCTAAACCTTAAACTTAAAAAAAAAACTAAACCAAAAATAAACAAAATAAAATAAACCTAAACCTAAACTATAATTAAAGTAAACTAAAATTAAAAAAAACCTAAACTTAAACCTAAAATAAACTAAACATAAACCCTAAACTAAACAAAATAATATAAACTAAAAATAAACCTAAAACTAAAGTAAAAAATAATACCTAAAAATAAACCTAAAATAAAAACCTAAAACCTAAACTTAAAAAAATAAAATAAAAATCTGAACCTAATCCTAAACCTAAAAAATAAACTACAATAAATAAACCTAAAATAAATTAACTAAACTAAATAAAAGAAATAAACCAAAATTAAAATAAAAATAAAATAAAATAAAATAAATAAAAAATAAACTAAATAAACTTAATAAACCTAAACCAACCAGTTTACTTAATTTTTAAAAAATTAAAATTAAAAAAATAAAAAATACATAAACCTTAAACTTACAACCCTAAACCCTAAACCTTAAACCCTGAAACCCTAAACCCTAAATCCTAAAACCTAAACTCTAAACCCTAAACCCTAAACCCTAAAATCTACTACCCTAAACCCTAAACCCTAAACCCTGAAAACCTAAAAACCTAAACCTAAAGTAAATAAAACCCAAAAATAAGATATATAAAAAAACCTAAACCAAAATAAAATAGAATAATAAAATAAAATAAAACCTAAACCTAAACATAAAAGAAAATAGAATAAAAAATAAAACTAAAATAAAATAAAATAAATAAGAACCTAAACTAAACTAAAAAAATGAAAAATCTAAATAAAATAAAAACTAATCCTTAAATAAAAATAAAATAAAATAAAAAATAAATAAAAACCTTAACCTAAATAATAAGCATAAAAATTAAACTAAAATAATAATAAATAAAACCTAAACCCTAAATTAAAAAAAAACCTAAACCTAAATAAAAATAAAGTAAACTTAAGCATAAACTAAAATAAACCAAACTGAAATAAATATAACCTAAACCTAAACCTAAAAATAAAAAATAAAACTGAATAAAAAAAATATAATAAAAAGAAAACTAAACTAAAAAATAAACCTAAACCTAAACCTAAACAAAAAAAAATAAACTTAAACAAAAATAAATAAACCTAAAGTAAATAAACAAAACTAAATAAAAATAAAACTAAACTTAAATCAAAATAAAAAATAAACTAAATAAACCTAAACGTACCATTTACTTATTTTAAAAGAATAAAAATATTAAAAAATAAAAAATAATAAAAATAAAACCATAACCCTAAACCCTAAATGCTAAAACTATCCATCAAGCCTAAACTCTAAACCCTAATCTCTAAACCCTAAACTTAAAACCCTAAACCTAAACCCAAAACATACAACTCTAAACCCTAAACCTAAAAACCCTAAACCCTAAACCCTAAACCCTAAACCCTAAACCCTAAAACCTTAAAACCTACACCTAAACTAAATTAAACCTAAAAAATAAAATAAAACTAAACCTAAATAAAATAAAATAAAAAAACTAAACTAAACCTAAACCTAAACTTAAACCTAAATCTAAAATAAAATAAAATAAAATAATAAAAAAATAAAAAAAATAAAACCTAATCTAAACTAAAATTAAAATAAACCTAAAATAAAAAACTTAAATAAATAAAAAACCAAACATAAGATAAAAATAAAATAAACCTAAAATAAAATAAAGTAACAACTAAATAAAAATTTAAACCTAAAAAAACAAAACTAAAAATAAAAAAAATAAAATTGAAACCCTAAACTAAAAAAAAACCTAAACCCAAAGTAAACAAAATAAAATAAACCTAAACGTAAACTAAAATAAACTAAACACAAACCCTAAACTAAATAAAATAAATAAACTAAAAAGAAACCTAAACCTAAACAAAAAAATAAAACCTAAATAAAATAAACATAAAATAAAAACCTAAAACCTAAACCTAAAAAAATTAAATAGAAACCTAAACCTAAACCTTAAAATAAAAAATAAAATATAAACCTAAAAAATAAAATAAAACTAAAACTAAACTAAAAAAAAAAACATAATCCTAAACTTAAACCTTAAAAATGAACTAAATTAAAAAACCTAAACTAAAATAAATAACTTAAAATAAATAAACTAAACTAAATAAAATAAAACTAAACCTAAATAAAATAAATAAAATAAAATAAATAAATAAACCTAAATAACTTTTTAATTTTTTTTAAAACCCTACACCCTAAACCCTAAAACTAACCATAAACTAAACCCTAAAACTACAACCCTAAACCCTAAACCTAAAAAATCCTAAACCCTAAACCTAAACCATAAAAAACACTAAACCCTAAAACCTAAACATTAAGCTAACCCTAAACCATAAACCCTAAAAACCCTAAACCTAAAATAAACTAAAACCTAAAACTAAACTAAACCTTAAACCCAAAACCTAAACTAAACCCTAAAACTAAACCCTAACACTAAATAAATATAAACCTAAACCCTAAACCTAAAATAAAAAAAACCTAAAGAAAATAAAACCTAAAAGTAAAATAAATAAAAATACCTTTAAAATAAAATAAAATAAAAATAAACTAAAATATAATACATAAAAACCTAAACTAAACTAAAAAATAAATTATACCTAAGAAGAAAAAACTAAATAAAATTAAAACTAAACATAAAATAAAATAAATTAAACTTAAAACAAAATAAAATAAAAACCTAAACTAAATAAAATAATAAACCTTAAACTTACAACCCTAAACTGTAAACCTTAAACCCTAAAACCATAAACCCAAAATCCTAAACCCTAAACTCTAAACCCTAAACCCTAAACCCTAAAATCTACTACCCTAAACCCTAAACCCTAAACACCAAACCCTAAACCCTAAGCCCTATACCCTAAACCCTAAACCCTGAAAACCTAAAAGCCTAAACCTAAAGTAAATAAAAAAAAACCCGGAACCAAAATAAAATAGAATAATAAAATAAAATAAAAACCTAAATAAAAACCTAAACCTAATCCTAAACCTAAAAAGAAAATAGAATAAAAAAATAAAAACTAAATTAAAATAAAATAAATTAGAACCTAAACTAAATTAAAAAAAATGAAAAATCAAAATAAAATAAAAACTAATCCTTAAATAAAAATAAAATAAAAGAAAAACTAAATAAAAACCTTAACCTAAATAATAAGCCTAAAAATAAAACCTAAATAAATAATAAATAAAACCTAAACCCTAAAAAAAAAAAACCTAAACCTAAATAAAAATAAAGTAAACCTATGCATAAACTAAAATAAACCAAACTGAAATAAATATAACCTAAACCTAAACCTAAATATAAAAAATAAAACTGAAACCAAAAAAATAATAATAAAAAGAAAACTAAATTAAAAAATAAACCTAAACCTAAACCTAAACCAAAAAATAAACTAAAATAAAAAACTTAAACAAAAATAAATAAACCTAAAGTAAATAAACAAACTAAATAAAAATAAAACTAAACTTAAATCAAAATAAAAAATAAAATAAACTAAAATTAATAAAAAAATAAACTAAATAAAGCTAAACTTACCAGTTTACTTATTTTAAAATAAAAAATTATAAAAATTAAACCATAACCCTAAACCCTAAATGCTAACACTATCCATGAAGCCTAAACTCTAAACCCTAATCCCTAAACCCTAAACTTAAAACCCTAAACCCTAAAACATACAACTCTAAACCCCAAACCCTAAATCCTAAACCCTAAACCAAAACCTTAAAACCTACACCTAAACTAAATTAAACCTAAAAATAAAATAAAAAAACTAAACCTAAATAAAATAAAATAATAACTAAACCTAAAACCTAAACCTAGACTTAAACCTAAATCTAAAAAATAAAATAAAATAAAATCTAAACAAAAAATAAAAAAATAAAAACCTAATCTAAACTAAAAATTAAAATTAACCTAAAAATAAAAAACCAAATGTAAGATAAAAATAAAATAAACCTAAAATAAAATAAAATAAAAACTAAATAAAAACTTAAACATAAAAAAACAAAACTAAAAATAAATAAAAAATAAAACTTACACCCTAAACTAAAAAAACCTAAACCCAAAGTAAACAAAATAAAATAAACCTAAATGTAAACTAAAATAAACTAAACTATAATAAATGAATCCTAAACATAAACCCAAAATAAACTAAACATAAACCCTAAACTAAATAAAATAAATAAACTAAAAAGAAACCTAAACCTAAACTAAAAAATAAAACCTAGAAATAAACATAAAATAAAAACCTAAAACCTAAACCAAAAAAAATAAAATAAAAACCTAAACCTAAACCTTAAAATAAAAAATAAAATATAAACTTAAAAAATAAAATAAAAATAAAACTAAACTTAAAAAAACATAAACCTAAACTTAAACCTTAAAATGAACTAAATTAAAAAACCTAAACTAAAATAAATAACTTAAAATAAATAAACTAAACTAAATAAAAATAAAAACTAGACCTAAATAAAAATAAATAAAATAAAATAAATAAAACTAAACTAAATAAACCTAAACCTACTGGTTTACTTAATTTTTTTTTAAAAAAACCCTACACCCTAAACCATAAAACTAACCATAAACCCTAAACCCTAAAACTACAACCCTAAACCCTAAACCCTAAAAAAACACTAAACCCTAAAACCTAAACATTAAGCTAACCCTAAACCTTAAATCCTAAAAACCCTAAACCCTAAAAACCCTAAACCCTAAACCCTAAATACCAAAATCCCTAAACCTTAAACCCAAAACCTTAAACCCTAAACCCTAAACCCTAAACCCTAAAAACCTAAAACCCTAAACATAAAGAAAATAAAACCTAAAAAATAAAATAAATAAAAATGCCTTTAAAATATAATAAAATATTAATAAAAATAAACTAAAATATAAAAAATAAAAACCTAAACTAAACTAAAAAATAAATTATACCTAAGAAGAAAAAACCTAAATAAAATAAAAACTAAACATAAAATAAAAATAAATTAAACCTAAAATAAAATAAAATAAAAACCTAAACTAAAAAATAAATAAAAAGTAAATCATAAGCACTAAACTAAAAAAAATCTAAACCTAAATTAAAAATAAAATAAACAAAATAAAATAAACCAAAACCTAAACTAAAATAAACTAAACTAAAATAAATAAAACCTAAACTTAAACCTAAACCTAAAATAAACTTAAAATAAACCTAAACCTAAAGTAAAAAATAAAACCTAAAAGGAAACCTAAAATAAAAACCTATAAACTAAACCTAAATAAATTAAATTAAAACTTAAACGTAATCCTAAAAATAAAAAATAAAACCTAAACCTAAAAGAATAGTAATAGTAAAACTCAGTGAAAAAATAAACTTAAACCTATAAAATAAACTAAAATAAAAAACTTAAACTAAAATAAATAAACTACACTAAATAAAAATAAAAATAAACTAAATAAAAATAAAAAATAAACTTAAATAAATAAAAAATAGACTAAATAAACTAAATAAACCTAAATCTAATGGTTTACTTAAAAAAAAAACACCTAAGCTAACCCTAAACCTTAAAACAAACCCTAAACCCTAAATCCTAAAACACTAAATCCTAAACCCTAAATCCTAAAACACTAAACTGTAAAACCTAAACCCTAAACCCCAAATCCCTAAACCCTAAACTATAAACCCTAAACCCTAAAACCCTAAACCCTAAAACCCTAAACCCTAAAAACTAAACCTTATAACCAACAACCCTAAACCCCAAACCCTATACCCTAAACCTTAAACTAACCTTAAACCCTAAACTAAGCCTAAACCCTATACCCAAAACTAACCCAAAACCATAAACCCTAAGATTGGGCAAAACCTTGACTACAAGAACATCACCATCAACTAGGCTCAGTCTAGATTTGGCAAAGGAGGCGAAGGCAGACGCGGTGATTATCGCAGTGGTGGTGGGGTATCTAGAGGTATTAGTGGATATAGAGGTGGTGGCTAGAGCAATGGTGGTTATAGAGGTGGGAGGAGCACCTGAGGTTACCGGTGGTGGTGGCAGGGATAGATCGGGATATGATGATAGATCCCACTACCGAGAGGTGGGGTTATTCGATGGAACCGGAGAAACTAAAGAATGGTTGATCCGATTTGCTGCTTATAGAATTGTGTCTTTATAATAGAGACAATCTACTTTTCTAGGTTTTTGATTTGCTCTATGGGTGCTCATTTTTTATCTATGTCATCGCTTGTGTCTTAAAAAATGTGGCGTGCTTCCTTGTTGATGAAATCAAAAAGAAGAAATGTTAAATATGAATTTATTCTCTATTAAAAGAAACCCCTAAACTTTAAACCCTAAACCATTAACCCTAAAAACACTAAACCATAAATTCTAAACCCTAAACCTACAAACCTTAACCCTAAATCCTAAAACCCTAAATCATAAACCCTAAACCCTAAACCTTAAACCCGAAACCTTAAACCCCAAACCTTAAACCCAAAACTAACCCTAAACACTAAACTAATCCTAAACCTTAAACTCTAAGAATGGGCAGAACCTTGAAGGCAGGAACATCACTCCAACTAGCTCAGCCTCATCCAAGATGGAGGTGAATGCAAGGCAAGTTATCACAAAGTGGTGGGGGATTTGGACGGTTGGTGGATATATAGGTGGTGATCAAGCAAAGGATGGTTATGGAGGTGGAGGAATGATGGAGGTTACAACTGCAGGGTAGGAGGGAGAGATCTGGGATATGATGGTGAATCCCACTACTCTAGATGTTGGGTTGGTCTGATGGGAACTAGAGAAACTGAAGAATGGGTGATCCGATTTACTACTTATGGAATTATCTTTATATTAGAGATGATTCTACTTATCTAGGGTTTTTAATTTTCTCTATGGGTGCCCATTTTTATCTATGTCATGGCTTGTGTCTTAGAAACTTGGCTACTTGGTTAATGAAATTGAAAAGAAGAAATGTTGAATCTGAATTTATTCTCCATTAAAAAAACATTAAACCCTAAACTAAAAATTAAACCATAAACCTAAAACCAAAACCCTAAACCCAAAACCCAAAATCATAAACCCTAAAAATGCTAAACCCTAAACACTAAACCATAAACCCTAAATCCTAAACCATAAAACCTATAACCCTAAACCCCAAACCCTAAACCCTAAACCCTAAACCCTAAACTAACCCTAACCCTAAACCCAAAACTAACCTTAAACCCTAAACTAACCTTAAACCCTAATAATGGTCAAAACCTTCATAATAGGAACATCACCGTCAACAAGGCTCAGTCTAGATCTAGTAGTGGAGGCAAAATGAAATTAGTCATGGAGGAGTGGTGGATGGAGTGGAAGAAAAATGGAGGTGGTGGAGGGAGAGATCGGGATATGATGGTGGATCCCTGAGAGCAAGGTGAATCTGATGCGCACTAGAGAAATTGTAGAATGATGGATCTGATCTATTGTTTATGGAACTATGCCTTTATAGTAGATTCTTCTTTCTAGGTTTTTTTTTGATTTATTCTAAAGGTGCCAATTTTTTTATCTATGTCATTGCTTATGTCCCGAAATTTTGCTACTTGATGATATTGAAATAAAGAAATCTTTAAATTGAATTTGTTCTCTATTTAAAAAAACCCTAAATCATAAAAACCCCAAACCCTAAACTCTCATCCATAAACCTATAACCCTAAACCCAAACTCTAAAACCCTAAATCCTAAACCCTAAAACCCTAAACCCTAAACCTAAACCCTAAACTGTAAACCCTAAACCCTAAAACCTACAACCCTAAACCCTAAAGCCCAAACCCTAAATCCTAAACTAACCTTAAAAACTAAACTAACCCTAAACCCTATACTTTAAGAATGGGCAAAACCTTGATGGAACATCATCACAACTAGATCTAATGGTGGATGGTGAGGCGGTTATCGCAAAGGATTATGGGGGATCTACGGTGGATATGGAGGTGGTGGTCAGAGAAATGTTGTTTATGGAGGCGGGAGGAGCATTGGAGGTTACAACCGTGGGGTTGGCAGAGGGAGACATGGGATATGATGGCAGATCCCGCTACTCAAAAGGCATGGGTGGTTCTAATGGGAACTGGAGAAACTGAAGAATGGCCATTCTGATATGTTGCTTATGTAATCGGTCTTTATAGTAGATAATGATTCTACTTATCTAAGGTTTTTATTTGCTCTATGGGTGCTCATTCTTGATCAATGTCCGCTCGCCTTAGAAAATTTGGGTGCCACTTCGTTGATGAAATTGAAAAGAAGAAATGTTGAATTTGAATTTGTTATCAATTAAAAAACACCTTAAGCACTAAACTAAAACTTAAACCCTAAACCTAAAACCAAAACCATAAACTTGAAACCCTAAATCCTAAACCCTAAAAACCTTAAACCTTAAACACTAAACCTTAAACCTTAAACTCTGAACCCTAAAATCCTAAACTCTAAACCCTAAACCCTAAACCCTGAAACCATAAGCCCTAAACACTAAAACCTTCAACCCTAAACCCTAAACCCTAAACCCCAAACACTAAACCATAAACCCTAAGCCTTAAACTAACCCTAAACCCTAAACTAACCCTAAACCCTAAACCCTAAACTAACCTTATACCCTAAACTAACCTTAAACCTTAAACCTAAACCCTAAACCTTGAATAAAGATTTCATTAGGAGAAGTTCTAAGGAATGACCTAATCTTAACATTATTTTGGTAGCTAAAGAAAATGTCTTCAAGAGACTTTCCTTGAATATTAGAGATTTGAATACCTAAACCATAACCCTAAATCATATTATAATACCATTTATTATAGTATAATGTAGCATCATATATTTGAGCATGTAATGATGTGTTTTGGATGTTATAAGATGTTTTGAAATGTTTTAGTATATTATGGTATTGTGCCCTATAGTCTATATTAATATAAATCATAAAAATATTGATTTAATAAATTAGATGATGAAATTTGTTAAATCAAGTGGGAATCTAGTTGTAGTACCAAAGGTGTGCTACGCCACTTGTCATCTAAAAAGTAAGATTTTATGTTCAAAATAAATATTATATGTTGTATCATAATATAACATCATATATCATAATATATTGTTCTACACATTTTATATTATTTTAGTATTTTTCAAATGAGCCTACACAAGCATTACTTATAAAAATGTTGATTTAGACTCTAAAATGGTGGATTTTGGCCAAATTCATAATAGAGCATGGTATCATACTATAATGTTTCAATTTAAAATATGTAAGTGATATGACAAAATATATAGTTTTTTATTTTTAGAATAATTTTATGATTTCTTATCTTAAGCAATCCCTTGTGATGTGATATGCAATATAATATAATATAATTTAATATGTTATAGTGTATTATAATATAGGATTCCATAACATAATGTAGCATGCATTATAGCATACTATTATGTATTACTACTTGTTATTTAGCATATTTTAGTTTGTATAGTATGATGTAGTAGGGTGTTTATTCATAAAATATTAATTTATAGATTAAGATGATGGTATTTGGCCAAATTTAAGGTAAGCTTTAGGGAACATCATTGGGGTGTGCTACGGTGTGTTAGTTAATCAAAAGAATGTAGTTTTGCAATCAAAATAAATGTTCATTTTTCAATGAAATTTTATAAAATTTTTGCTTAAACTAATTAATTTTAAGGTGTAATGTAAGATAATATATTATATGAAAGCATATTAAAATATAATGTACATAACAATATAGCTTCACATATATATGCATATGGTGGTGTGTTACTAAATATTATTGTACATTTTAGTATGTTTTAGTTTTGTTATAATACATTAGTAAAAACTCACAAAAATGTTAATTTGATGGTTGAGATGGAAGAATTTGGCCAAATTCATGGCACACCAAGAAGACACCAAAATTTATGCCATTTTGAAAATAAATAGAAAATAACAATTTTACATCCAAAATGAACATTATTCATATTTTGAGAAAAGTTTGTTATTTGTTCTTTTTAAGTGATTCTAATGAGGTGAAATGTTAGAAAATATATTATATAATAGTAAATTATAATATAACATATATATTATACTATAATATAGTTTGTTAATTCATAATATGTTATGATATTGTATAGTTAGTTTGAGCTTTAACCATCACAAATCATAAAATTTTGATTACAATGTTAAGATGATGTAATTTGAATGAATACATTGTTAGTTTTAGTTGAATTATTAATGGTGCATAAGAGAAGAAATAAGATTTGATGAGAATTCCATGTCAAGGACATGGAGGGAGATCTGCTAGGGGATCACACATGCATTGGACATGACATGTGAGTGGTCTATATCGAGGGCATAGAAGAAGAAAGTCTAGTGGGGATAAGGTTTGAATTTGATTTTATTCTATGATGTATGGAAAGAAGATCCGCTAGGGATAAGGATATAATCCACCAGGAATTAAGATTGAATCAAGTTTAATTTATTTTGTTTTAATTGATGTGGAGGCACATCTACTAGAGGGCTATGTCGCCGGATCGTATATGAACCTTCCACTGGAAGCTGTTCAAAGTATCCATTGGGGATTTAGATTTGAGTTTGATTTCATAGATTTGTTTGGGGATGTATCCACCGGGAATAGGAGTTTCTTTGATTTACTACTACTAGGGAGTAGGTTTAATTTTCTCCACTAGGAGGTTGGTTTTGAATTTGATTTGTTTGCTTAACTTATTTATATATGATTTGGGGCTCCAAGAGGCTAAGGGAGTGATTTAACTCCATTAAGAAAAATTAAATTTTAATTTAATCTGAAGTTAATGTATGGACCCGTCTATGACCCAATCGAGAAGGGGCTATATCAACCTTGACCTACCTCAAGTTTACAAATCCAAAGGGATAGCTACTGAGGTAGCTAGCCAACCTAAGGGGTTGTCTTTCGGTGTGCAACGGCTATGCTAGAAAAAAGGTGTAGAATATTTACATCTTCTAAAGCGAGGAACAACCACTGGGTACTTATGTCAACTCAAATATAGTTAAGATAAATTTTATCTTAATTTAATGTGATTTGGTATGGTTTATTTAGTTTATTTTGATTTTGAATTGAGGGCATATCCGATAGGATGTGAACTCGATCTATCTAATTTAATTTATTGACCCGATGCCGATGGGCCCACTGAAAAAGGGTTATATCACACTTTTCCTATCATAGATTTACAAATCCAAAGGAATAGTCTATTGGTTGTGGGGTAGAGCTAGCCAACCTAAGGGGTTTCCTTTCGATATGCAACGACTGTGCTAGGAAGAAGCGTAATAGACTTAAATATTCTAAACCAAGGAACAACCACTAGGTGACCGCTAGACGCATAACTAGAACCCAACTTAGAGATTATTAAGTGAATGTTGTTGAAGACTTATATCAACTCAAGAGTAGTCAGGCGATTCTTATAAAGAGTTTTGCTGACACTGCCCTATTGATAGGATGCCTGCTTGGGGAAAGACACCTATATGGGTGTCCTCCTATTCCACAAGTGAATATATATTTTGTTTATATGTGTGGACCTATTGGTACAAAGAAGGGGCTATGTTGACTTATCTCAAATCGACCAAGGGAGAATCGCACAACCACAGATGAATTCAACGACAAGGGTGATTACTATAAAAGAGGAACCGTCAACTGAGTAACCCTGGTAGTGTCTAAATGGGGTCGCAAAGGATCTAAATATAGTGGACAAATGCATTATTATCCGAGCCCGAAAAAAAATCCTATAGGTGTATGATGGCCAACTCAAGGAGAAAGTATAGCAGACTTACATCTTCCATGAGCGGTGTATCCTAAGATATGAGAACCAACCAACCTAAGGTGTATCCATCAGCATGAGTGGTGTATCCGTCAGCATAGTGGGAACCAACCAACCTATGGTGCGCCGGTGTGCAACGATCAATTTGGAAAGAAAGTGTGTAAGCTTTTCAACTTTCTAAGCGAAACTGATCATTGAGATAGTCTATCATCGGTGGGATAGATGCTATATCACCTAGAGTGACTACTAAGCAGGTAGCCTTGAGGAAGGACTGGACCCAGACTTGAAGCAGCCAAGAAGGAAGGAGCCACAAGGGGACTTATCCTAAACCTCAAATATACTCAACCCAAGACACGGCTAATCCAAGAAGAAAGCATAGTGCACTCACATCCTCTTAAAGAAAGCCAACATGAGGTATCCATGCAAGATGGCCTACCGACTAACAAGGCGCTCATTAGTGTGCACAGGTCAAGTAAAAAAGGAAAGTGTAGCAGACCCTAAACCTAAACTAAACTAAAAAAATAAGACAAACCTAAGAATAAAAAACCATAATAATATTAAAACTAAATGTAAAATAAAATTAAAATAAACCTAAAATAAAATAAAATAAAAACTAAATAAAAACCTAAACCTAAAAACTAAACCTAAAAATAAATAAAAATTAAAACCTAAACCCTAAACTAAAAAAAAACTAAACCTAAAATAAAAATAAAATAATCATAAACCTAAATTAAATAAACTAAACAAAAATAAATAAAACCTAAACCCAAACCTAAAATAAACTAAACCTAAACCCTAAATAAAATAGAATAAAGTAAAAAATAAACCTAAACCTAAACTAAAACATAATACCTAAAAATAAACCTAAAACAAAAACCTAAAACCTAATTCTAAAAAAAATAAACTAAAATCCCAAACATAAACCTAAACCTAAAACTAAAACTAAACTAAAAAATAAACATCAACCTAAACTTAAACTTAGAAAATAAACTAAAAAAAACCTACACTAAAATAAATAAAATTAAAATAAATAAACCAAATTAAAAATAAATAAAAAGTGAACTTAAATAAAAATAAAAACAAAATAAACTAAAATAAATAAACTAAATAAAACTAAACCTACCACTTTACTTAATTTTTTTTTTAAAAACACTAAACCCTAAACTGTAAATCCTAAACCCTAAACCCTAAATCCTAAACCCTAAACCCTAAACCCTAAATCCTAAAACTAACCTTAAACCCTAAACCCTAAACCTATAACCTTAAACCCTAAACACTAAAAAACCATAATCCTAAACTAAAATCCCTAAACCTAAAACCCTATCCCTAATCAGAATTAAATTAAAACCTAATCCCTAAAACCCCTAAACTATAAACCCTAAACTCTAAACTAACTAAACCCTAAACCTAAAACACTAAACCCCTCAACCCAAAAACCCTAAAAGCTTAAACCCTAAACCCTAAACACTAAACCCTAAAAACCTAAATACTTAAACCTAAACTAAATAAAACCTAAATAAAAAAAACCTAAACCTTAATAAAATAAAAATAAAATAAAATAAAAACCTAAACTAAAACCTAAACCTAAACTTAAAAATAAAATAAATTAAAAAATGAGAAAAATTAAAATAAAATAAAGAAAAACCTAAACTAAACTAAAAATATAATTAACCTAGAAATAAAAAACCTTAATAAAATCAAAATTAAATGAAAAGTTAAAATAAAATAAACTTAAAATAAAATAAAATAATAACTATATAAAAACCTAAACCTAAAAAATAAACCTAAAAATAAATAAGAAATAAAACCTAAACCCTAAACTAAAAAAAAAAACTAAACCTAAAATAAATATGAAATAAACAAAATAAAATAAACCTAATCCTAAAATAAAATAAACTATGCTAAAATAAATAAAACTGAAATGTAAACCTAAAATAAACTAAACCTAAACCTAAACCCTAACTAAATAAACTAAAAAAAACTAAAAATAAACCTAAACCTAAACTAAAAAATAAAACCTAAAAGTAAACCAAAATTGAAAACTTAAAAGCTAAACCTAAAAAAATAAAATAAAAATCTCGACCTAAACTTAAAAATAAAAAAGAAAACCTAAACCTAAAAAATAAAATAAAAATAAAACCAACTAAAAAATAAACCTAAACCTAAACCTAAACATAAAAAAATAAACTAAAATATAAAACCTAAACTAAAATAAATAAACTAAATTGAATAAAAATAAAATAAACCTAAATAAATATAAAAAATACAATAAACTAAAATAAATAAACAAAATAAACTAAATAAACCTAAACATACTAGTTTACTTAATTTAAAATAAAACCTTAAACCCTAAATCCTAAACCCTAAACCCTAAACCCAACTACAACCTAACCATAAATAAAAACCCTAAACCCCAAACCTTAATCCTAAACACTAAACCCTAAAAGAATAAACCTTAAAACCCTAAAACCTAAACCTTAAACCCTTCACCCTAAACCCTAAACCCCAAACCCTAACTAAACCCCAAACCCTAAACCTAAACCTAAAATAACTAAACAAATTAAAAAGTAAACCTAAACCCTAAGAATGTGCAGAACCTTGATGGCATGAACATCACCACAACCGTGCCTATATCTAGAAGGAGGAGGTGAGGAGGCGCAGCTATCAAGGGTGGAGGGGATCTAGAGGTACTATTGGATATGGAGAGCAGGTGGTTATGGAGGCTGAGCAATGATCGAGGTTATAGTCATGGTGGTGAGGGAGAGATGAGGATGGTGGATCCTACTACTGAGAGGTCGGTTCTGATGGGAACCGAGAAATCAAGAATGATTGATCCATCTACTTCTTATAGAACTATGTCTTTATCAGAGATGGTTCTTATCTAGTTTTTGATTATGCATGCTCAATTTTATTTATGTCATCGCTATGTCTTAGAAAACTTGGTTGTTACTTGATCAAATCAAAAGAATAAATTCTAAATATGAATTCTCTATTAAAAAAAACTAAAACCTAAACTAAAACCCAAACCTAAAACCTAAAACCCCTAAAAAATTAAAACCCTAAACCCTAAGCCTTAAACCCTAAAATCCTAAACCTTAAACCCTAGACCCTAAACCATAAACCCTAAATCCTAAACCCTAAACCCTCAAATAACCCTAAACCCTAAACCCTGAACTAACCCTAAACCCTAAACCCTAAAAAAATAAACCTAAAATAAATAAAAAAAACTAACCAAAATATAATAAAATAAAACCTAAACTAAAACATAAACCTAAACCTAAACCTAAAAAAAAAAAAAACTAAACTAAAATAATAAAGAAATAAAACTTAAATTAAACCAAAATAAAACCTAAATAAAATTAAAACTAAATATTAAATAAAAATAAAATATACCTAAAATAAAAAAACTAAATAAAAACCTAAACCTAAAAAACCTAAAAATAAATAAAGAATAAAACTAAACCTAAACTTAAAAAAAAAACCTAAACCTAAAATGAAAATAAAATAAACCTAAACCTTAACTAAAATAAACTTAACTAAAATAAATAAAACCTATAGCTATAACATAAAAAAAACCTAAACCTAAACCTAAACTTAAACCCTAAATAAAATTAAATAAACTAAAATTAAACTAAACATAAATATAAATAAAACCAATAAAATAAACAAAACTAAATACCTAAACCTAAACCTAAAATAAAAAATAAACTAAACTAAAAAATAAAATAAACCTAAACCTAAAAAAATAAATAAAAAATAAAACTAAAATAAACTAACCTAAACCTAAATAAACTTAAAAAAAACTAAATAAAAAACCTACTAAAATAAATAAACCTAAAAAACTAAACTAAAATAAAAATAAAACTAAACCTAAATTAAAAGTAAATAATAAAATCCTAAACCTAAATAAACTAAACCTAAACTAACCTAAACCTAAACTAAAACTAAACTTAAACCTAACTTAAACTTAAACTCCTAAATCTAAACTAAACTTAAACCTAAACCCAAAATCCTAAATCCTAAACCTAAACTTAAACTTTAAACCCTAAACCTTAAACCTAAACTCCTAAAACTCCTAAACTAAACAAAAAAATTAAAACCCTAAACCTAAACCTAAACCTAAACTCTAAACTTAAACCTAAACTTGAAATCCTAAACTCTAAACCCTAAACCTAAATCTAAACCTAAACCTAAACTAAATAAACCCTAAACCCTAAACCCTAAACCCTAAAACCTAAAACCTAAACCATACTAAAAACCTAAAATAAAATAAATAAATAAACCTAAATAAAATAAAATAAAATAAAAACCTAAACTAAACCTAAAAATGAAATAAAAAAATAAAAAGAAACTAAAATAAAATAAATAAAAATGTAAACTAAACTAAAAAAATTAAAAAAAATCT
Organism: Cymbidium sinense; assembly: GCA_021442155.1. NCBI lineage: Eukaryota > Viridiplantae > Streptophyta > Magnoliopsida > Asparagales > Orchidaceae > Cymbidium > Cymbidium sinense. Next base: position 180,591,372 of record CM038214.1, on the reverse strand, counting down.
AGGAATAAAAAACCTAAATAAAATAAAAACTAAATATAAAATAAACATAAAATAAATTATAATAAAACAAAATAAAAATTAAACCTAAAAAATAAAGTTAAGAATAAAATTGAAAATAAATTAAAACCTAATTCATAAACTAAAAAGAAACCTAAACCTAAGATAATAATAAAATAAAAAAAATTTAAACTTAAACTAAAATAAACTAAACTATAATAAATAAATCCTAAACTAAGAAATAAAACCTAATAATAAACCTAAAATAAAACCTAAAACCAAAACCTAAAAAAATAAAATAAATAAAACCTAAAAAAATAAAATAAAAATAAAACCAAACTAAAAAATAAATATAAACCTAAAATATAAACTAAGATAAAACCTAAGCTAAAATAAATAAACTAACAAATAAAATAAATAAATTTAAATAAAAAATAAAATAACCTAAACCTACCCTTAAAAAAAATTTTAAAAAACAAAACCCTAAACCCTAAACCCCTAAGCATAAATCCTAAACCCTAAACCTAATCCTAAACCTAAACCCTAAACCCTAAACTCTAAACCCCTAAAACCCTAACCCCAAACTCTAAACCCAAAACCCTAAACCATAACCTAAAACTAACCCTAAACCCATCTAACCCTAATGCTATGGAGGAAGTGATGTGGTACTGGAGGTGATATGGCAAGCAAAAGTGAGGAAGGTGAGGAGATGGGTGGAAGCAGGTGTAAAAGGTCTCTGGTGGGAACTGAGAAATCAAGAAAGATGATCCATTTAGTGCTTATGGAACTGTATTTAGAGTAGATGATCTACTCTTATCTAGGGTTTTTGATGCTCTATGGGGCTCATTTTATCTATGATGTCGCTGGGTCTTAGAAACTTGCTACTTGGTTGATGAAATTGAAAAGAAGAAACATTGAATTTGAATTTGTTCTTTAAAAAAAATCTAAACCCTAAAACTCTAAACCCTAAACCTAAACCTAAACCCTAAACCCTAAACCCTAAACCCTAAACCCTAAACCCTAAACAAACCCTAAACCCTAAACCCTAAACCCTAAACCTTAAACCCTAAACCCTAAACCCTAAATCCTAAACCCTAAACCCTAAATCCCAAATCCCTAAATTAACCTTAAACCCTAGACCTTGAATAAAGAAGTCATTAGTAGTACATCTAAAGAATGACCTAGTCCTAACATACTTATGGTAGCTAAAGAAAATGTCTTCAATTCTTTCCTATTGGAAAAAATGTCTTCAAGAGACTTTCCCAAGAAAGGATTGGACCTAGACTTGAAGCAAGAGGGAAGGAGCCACTATGGGACTTATCCTATACCTCAAATATACTCGACCTAATCAGTGCATGAAAGCTAATCCAAGAAGAAAGTGTAGCAGACTCACTTCCTCTTAAATAAAGCCAACATGAGGTAGCTTACCAGCCACACAGTAAGGCCTACCAAATTAACAAGGAACTCATCGGTGTGCAGTGGCTAAGTAAAGAAGGAAGGCATAGCAGACTTACATCCTTCAAAGTAAGAAGATCACTAGGGTGACACACTACCAAGGTAACATGTTAGCCCAACCTAGAGTAGTTACTAAGTGAGTGTTGGGGCATTATCTCAACTCTAGAGATAAAAGATATGTATTTATTTTATATATTTCTGTGAAATTTATTTTTGTGTTATGTCGATGAAGGATATGACGCTGCTCGTGTTCCTTACACATACCCTAAACATATCATGGAAAATTTGCAAATTGGAATACTTTCAACATGGAAGAGATTAAATTAAAAATAGAATTTTCATTGATGATAATTATTTTTCAAACATGATTTATAATATTTCTTTAAGTAAATCTGAAGATTGGGTGCTCTCCTTATGATTAATAAGTGATAAGATCTTAGTAGTAGGCCTTCTATGGCAAAAAGGCCTTCCCAAGTGGGTTCATACTTGCCTGGAAACTTATGAGGGGGAACAACCGGTCTCCTTATAACTAAATAAGCTCTCCTACTTGGAAAGCTCTAGGATGGACCAACTTGTTGTGAGCTTGAATCATTTTATCTTTGTACAACTTGAGGTTTTGGCATTCCCACAACCTTCTCTCCTCCAAACCTTCGAGCTCTTCGAACCACAACTTGGCATTCTGCTCTGTTGTGATCTTGCTACCCACAACTATTCTTAGTGATGGGTGGACTCTAATAAATGCACCCATACACAAAGGAGAAAGTTGTAGACCGAGTTGGAGTTCAATATGTGGTGTGGCCCACAAAGTTTCAACAAACCGCTCATGCCACTATCGCATATTGTCGAAAGTGTCTTTTAATATTTGGATGAGAGTTTTGTTGAACGAATATGCTAAACTATTTTCCCTCGGGTAGTTGATGGTAGAATATCTCCAATCTATGATAGTTTTTGTAGTCAAAGTTGTTGATCTCAGTGCCCTTGAATGCAGTACCATTATTAGATATAATTCATCGAGGCACTTATTTTCTATATATGATATGGTTCCTAAAAAATTGGAGCACATGCTGAGCCATGACCTTTCTGAGCAGAATCATCTTCACCCATTTAGAAAAGTAGTCAATAGCAACTAAGATGAACTAATGACCCTTGGAAAAAGGATGATCAATCGGACCCACTATGTTTGTACCCCAACACTAGAATGGCCATGAGGCCAATGTAGGATGTAGAGTGTTAGGTGGTTGGTGTAGGACCACATTATATATTTAACATTAGTGATGTCTCCTTGGCGTATCCATGCAATCTTTGATTATTGATGGCTAGTAATATCCTAGTCTCTTGATCTTAGCTTTCATCTTGATTAGTGATTAGCTCCATATAATCTTGAGTGTAATGTCATGATCTTATGGACTATGCTTGTTTGAACATCGTAACCACATATGATTGAAAGACCAAGATAAGACACCATCCACAAGAGCATAGAAAGTGCTCTCTACTTCATCCGATAGGCTTTGGGACTGCTGAGGTAGATTATCTTTATTTAAGTAATCCATGAATTGTAGCCTCCACTCTAACTCCTCATCCCTCTTTGCAATGGCAACTTCCCCATCAAAAAAGTACTTTTTAATGAGTTTAATATCTATAAGGGATAATACTTATCTATTTTGGACCTTTATCGATATGGACTCATACTCCGCACATGCCAACAATTTGGAAAGCTTGGCTAAAGCATACACTATGATGTTCTCTCCTTGAGAAATCTTATAAATGGTAACCTCTAGGATTTGGGCCAATAACTCTATGATGCACTTGTGGTAGTGATGGAGCTTGGGCTTTAAAACCTTATAGGACCTAGTGATTTGGTTGATAACTAGTTGAGAATCCCTAAAGATATTGATGTTCTAAATACTTAGAGTAATGGATAACTCCAGATTGACAATTTGAGCCTCATATTCAACTTCGTTGTTAGTGCAAGGATTGGACAGATGATATGAGAATCTCATCACATCGCGGTCTAGAGTTAAGAGAACTATTCCTACCACTGCCTTTCATGGAATAGTAGATTATGGTTCCTTTGAGAGGAAGTCACCCAACAAAGTACATCTCCCAATGATGAATGCTAGCATCTCCTAAGTTCATGTGAGGGAGATCATCACAAGCGTAGAGTGAAGAAGTTTGCCACTAAGAAATTTGCTAGCACTTGTCCTTTTACCGCATAGAGGGGTACGAAGGTAATGTCAAACTATGAGAGGATCATGGACCATCATGCCAACCATCCAAAGCATGTCATGAGATACAAGTGGATTGATCTTAGAGAGTAAGTTCACCTTATGAGGAAGCATGTAGTGTTGTAGCTTTTGGGATGCAAAGATTAAAGCTAGGAAATGCTTCTCAATCTATGGTAATTAGCCCCAGCAGGGATTAGATGATGGTTGAGTTAGTAGAGTATGTTTTCCTTCCCTTCATTGTTGGTTTGGGCCAACAAATCATCAAAGGAGTTGTCTAACATAGTAGTGTAAAGCAGTTGCTGGATAGGTTGAGAACTCACAGGCCATAATGCTTAATTTCTTTGAAGGCATGCTCACACTTATCATCCAACTTGAACTTGGCATCCTTTTTGACAAGTGTTGAAAATGGCTGACATCTTCTTGATGGTTAGATATAAAGCATCTTAGCTACGTCAACTGACCTTGGAATGATCTGAGTTGAGTTAAACTTTTAGGGGTGGCATTTCTAATTTTTCCTTGATCTTCTTTGGATCGATTTTTATTCCCTGGTGTCAGACAATAAACTCAAGAAATTTCCCTAAAGCAACTCTGAATACACACTTTAGGGAGTTCATTTTGAGGTTAAATCATCTTAACTATTCAAAAACTACTCTGAAGTCAAAGAGATGGCCTTCATTTTCTCTACTTTTGACCATGAGGTCATCGACATAGCACTCAACTTGATGAGTTCATCAACCAAGTCAACATTATATAGCACCAACATTTTAAGCAAATTATCAATTTGGACCCAATATTCTGAATCCTAGTCTCAATCTTGATTGAGAACTTTTGCATTTATTCTTCTATATTCTTTCAAAGTAGTCTAACCTATGCTTTGACCAAGTATGTGGGATTAACCATTTCTTTGCTAAATTATGAACATAAGGAAAGTACCAATGAAAAGTTATGAATCATCCTCAAGTTCTACACTTGACTTGAGGATGATGCTCCTAAAGAACCTTGAGTCACATGTGGATGATTTAGGGCTTCTTTAACTAGAAAACCCTTAGCTTTTAAGAGGAAAGTGGATAAGGTTCCAACTGATGCCTAACTATATAGACTTGGATACACTTATGCATTTTTTTGGAGCCCAATCTTCATCACTGTCACCTCCAAGAGAATCTACTATCGAGAAGAGTCGTGTGCTAACCATATAAGACTCATCCCATGAACTAGATTCTAAGTTTATATGGAATGTGTGTACCAAGGTAGGACATATCTTCTATTGGGTGGCCAATAAGGAGGTTTTCCACCCCTAGACCCTGCCTTGGCCTCTTCCCCTGCGCCATAATAATGTAATATAGTAACAAACTATTGGTGGAATCTAATGTCATGCTCCACTTCCTCCTCCAAGTCTATTTCTACTCCATTTTATTTTATTTATCATTTTATTTTTTCTTTTTCTTTATCTTTTTCTCTTTCTTTTTCTTTTTTTTTCTTTTTTTTATTTTAACTTTAGGCAAGTTTGCGAGAATAGACTTATTGATTTGGAGGGAGGAAGTAAGCCGCATCCTCATATATGTCGACCTCATGAACTGTAAATGGCTTGAGATCTCCTTTGATCCCACCTCTCACAAACTTCATACATCGATGTAGAGAGGATGGAACTATGTTGTTCTCATGTCATAATGTGAAACTTGGTTTTATCTCAATCATCTCTAAGGGCAACACTATGGAGCCTAAGGCTTGTTGACCTCACTTTTGGAGTAAGGATTCAATCTTCCCATCATAGACTTAGGAGTCTTCTAGACACTAAGACTTTCATAGTCATAAGACACTTCTAATAAGTAAACACTTAACCCAAGACTAAAGACTTAAAATATAAGATTAGGTTATGATTTAGGATTAAGATAATCCACCTACCCTACAACCCAAATCTAATCCATGTTCACCTTTTGAAACCAAATCTCAAGTTCAATTCAAACATCAAATTCAAATCCAAATCCAAACCCAAATTCCAAAACAAAATGATTGAAGCCCATGTTCAAATTCAAACTTGAAATACATCCTAAACCATATGACCTATCCCATGGACTTAGCCAAATCTTAATCTAAATCAATCTAAACTAAATTTATTTTCTCATAATAAATTTATATATTCAATCATCTTCCTAAATATAAATCAAATCTACATTCAAATGATCAAAACTAAATCAAACTAAATCAAATTAAATCAAACCCTTCTTAAGCCATATGACTTATCCCATGGACTTAGCCAAATCATAATCCAAATCAAGTCAAACTCAATTGATTTTCTCACAAAATAATCATATTTTCAATCATATTCAGAAATTTAAATGAAATATGCATTTAAATCATCAAAATAAAATCAAACTAAATCAAACCAAATCAAAATCCAATCCTAAGCCACATGACCCAACTCCAAGGACTTAGCCAAATTCCTTCATTCCAAAACCCAAATTTAATTAATTTTCTTATGAATCAATCATACCTTCAATCATACTCACAAATATAAATGAAATCTACAATCATCAATCCAAACAAAAATCAACCCAAGTCAAACCCAACATAACCCTTTTGATATGAAATGTTCGAATGAACCAAAACCCATTTGAACCCAAGCCAATTGCAATTGAATTTATATATCAATCCCAAATCCATATATAAACTCAACTAAATCAAACTCAAAATCTAAACTAAACCAATTAATAATTGACCTATTTGAGCTAAGTCTTCCTACTCAAATTGATTGAACCAAGTCCATCAAAACCTCCCATCATGATTATTGATCACCCTAGTTGATTAATTATCACAAATTGGTCAACCTTAACCCTTATGAACCCTAGCCAAATTGCAACCTAATCCAAATCCTTAAAACCAACGATTCATACCAAATCAAAATCAATATTTGAATATGACTTGACCTTCAATTGAGTCAAACTAAACCCAATTGGCCCTCTTGACTCAAGTTGACCCAAATTGACTTAAAAGACCAAATTGGGTCAAATCAAAATATAAACTAAATTGATTGCAACCAATGGCTCAAGTTCATTCTAAATTGATTGTTGAACTTGACCAAAGCCATGATTTGACCCAATTGATTACTTAGCCAAATTGATCTAAAGGTTCAACTTGGCCTAAGTCAAAACCAAATTCAAATTAATTGAAACCAAAGCCTACAATCATCTTCAATTGGTCAACTAAACCCAAACCAACACCCAACCCAAGCCAATTTGGCCAATTTGGTCAAATTTGTCAACTTAACCCATTTGAGCCCAAATGATTTCAAATGAGCCAAAATAAAATCTAAGCCAAACTAAACCAAACCAATTGAACCAAAACATCCCAAATGATCATATGAACTTAACCTAACCCTTAGTTTGACCCAATTTGACCAATTGGTCAACTTGACCCAACCTAACCTAATTTGACCTAAATGAGTCAAATCGAGCCAAAACTAACCAAATCAACTCCAATTGACTTGAAATTTTGGCTAACCTGCTTTTTGGTCATTTCAAATCTATCCAAATCATCTCTAATTCCAAATGATCATTCCAACCTTGGGTTAAGGTTATCACATGAGACAAATCACTAATATATGTGGTCATTTCAATTCCTTGGCCACTTGGTACTCTCCCAATGGTCTAGCTAGGCACCTATGACACTACCCAACCTAACCCAAGGGGTGGTTGGGTCAACCATAATCCATGGAAGGTGAAATCACCTCACCCTCCCATTAGAGCATTGAAACCCATAGAACACCCATGATTCCTCCTTGCCGACCTCCACACTTTCAACCAACCAAGTCCAACCCACCTCCTCCCTACCACCCATGACTCGAGATGGTTGGCCACTAGAAGCCAAACCGATACCACCATCGATCAAGATGAAGGGGTATACACCCCTTGTTTCAACTCTAACACACACAAAATCATTCCTTAGCTCTATCTACCCAGGTGCTGAGCCATTCCCTAAGCTCCCAAGCTCTTCTCTATAAAAAAATTCCATTTTGTTTATCCCAAATAAAACACTCTCATTTCTAACTTCATTATTTCTCCATCAAACTCTCTCACCTTCTTCACGCACCTTCCCAAGCTTTTGAGGGGAACATCGGGAATTGACAATTTCTCAACAAGGCTTCATCTCCACTATGAAGCTTCCTCAATCATTCGAGCAACCGATCTTGAGTTCTGAGGTATGCTTCCAATCAATACTAAGGCAAAATGGGTTGGAGCTTTTGAAGAAAACTTACTTGTGATATTGACCGATCCCCTTATCATGTTGTGAAGGTGTGGGATTCTTTTAGAGTTGATCTGAGCTTGGGTAAGCTTGGATCAACTGAGCAATGGCGATGTACTCCATTCTCTCTCACTTGCATGACGTTAGATCACACAATGTCTATTCTGCAAGATTGGAAAGGATGGTCATGATTAGATCCACTAGATCGATATGATTTAATCCTATTAAGCTATGGGATTAATCATAACCATTTGATCTTAGATCGAATGATGGAGGAGAAAGCACATCTTCTATCACCACATAAGCGTTGCATCAGATAAGTTTTACGTAGCCAATCCCACGATGCCACGTGGAAAGCACACCATGTCAGTGCGCTACATGGTACTAAAATGATTAGGCTTAATTAATCATTTTTAATGGCTGAAAATTTCTACAAATCATAAAAAATCATAGAGAAATAAAACAAATGCAAATAAATACTCATTTTAAAATTATTTCAGAGAAGAATCAATTAGATACTGATCTTAATAAACTTTGAATAGTAATTAAGGTTTAAGTTTAATCATAAAATTTATTAGCTTAATTACTCAATTACTTGAGCAATTAATCCAAAATTTTGTGGGTTAATTCAATGGGATGACCTCTACCTCCCATGATTTTCTTAGGATTTATTCCTCACTTAATTAGGAAAATTGACTAATTAAACCTTAACTACTCTTTAAGTTAATTAATGATTAATCTCATGAATAGTAATAAATAAATTAATTAAGTTTATTAATCATTGTTCAATAGTAAGTGAACTAAGGAATAATTGGGACCCCTTTCCTAAGTTCATTTCAATTTTTTAAAATGAAACTAATTAAGATTTAACTAATTAATTAAATCACTTAATCAAATTGAAATCATAATCACATCTAATTATAATTAAATCATGGGATAGATCTTTAGGTGTTTAATAACCTAAAGGAGTTTAATGAAATTATATGTCCACATGTGTGTGGGAAAACCATAAGAGTAATTATTTAAGTCCCTTAATCTTATTAACTATTCATCATGAGCCAATTGCATTAGGTCCCTTTTATTTCCTAAGATCATTGCAAGTTTATTTTCCATACATATCATGTCTCATAATTATTTTGTTAATTACTTTAAGGTGAGATAGGCAAGAGTAATTAATTCATCTAATTAAGGGTTCAACTTAATTAACCCATAAAATCAACTTAATTACATTTTCTTAAATTAAATCAAATTACCAATGTGGGAATGAGTTTAAACTAGCAAGTGATGATTTCTCTTCTCCTCTTTAAATCAAATCAAATCCAAAACTTTATTAATAAATAAGCTTTGGTTTGCTTGAAATAATCTTGTTTGATTTGATTGCCCTTAAGAACTAATTTGGTTGAATGAATCACATGCTTATATTTGATTGTCATTTTTCCAATCAAGTTAAATTTGGTAAGTCATTTGAATTCAAGCATCCATCATTTCAAAATCAAGTAAAATAAAATGGATTTCCTTTATGTAAGATTTCATGTGTTGATTTAATTTAATATATGCGTGGCTATTATCACTATGAAATCCAAATGTATTTTTCAAAAGCTTATAAATGAATAATAATATGTGTTATGATGCTAGTTATAAATACATAAGAAATGCATGCTTATAGATTAAGTGTATGAATGTTGTGTTCTTTCCTCTATTCATGTGTTGATTTATATAATTGAATGGTAATGGGTATAGTCTGGATATCTGGGAACACGAGATTTTAGCTAGCCCCAAGAAGGTCATTTGATTACATCACTTCGCTGATTTAACAATGGCACTTACCCAGTTGATTTCATTCTTATGTATATCAACACTAGAATTTGGATGGAGCTTTAATTCATATATATAAATGATTCAATCAAACAAAATATACAATTTTTCCATGATTTTCTTTCCTTCATTTATGTATACATCCATGTTTGTCCAAGAAAAGTAAGTATATAGTCTGGACATCCTGAGAATACAAAACTTTAGTTAGCCCCAAGGAGGTCATTTAATTACATCACTTCCTTGGTTTAACAATGACATGTGCTTGTCTATATCTTTGTACATGTATATGTATATGTAATTAGTGAATGAAAATCCCATTTTACATTAAAATTGCATGCATTCATAATTGACTAAGTGGTTAAATTAATTAGCCATATGATTTGGAGCTTACTTCCTATGTTCATGTATATGAATTTACATATGTTTGAATGAAAATGGGTATATAGTATTGACATCCCAAGAATACGAGGATTTAGCTAGCTCCAAGGAGGTCATTTGATTACCTCACTTCCCTGGTTTAACAATGCCACATGTTAATTTAATTTCATTTTTATCTTCTTTTTGTATAAGAATTTGGATAAAGTTTTAAATTAATATGTTCAAATAATTCAATCAAATAAAATATAAATTCTAAACATACACATACATTCATCATTTAAGTATGCTAAAATATATTGCATGCATGAGATACACAAAATCATATGCATGTTACATGTGATGGAAAGGAATGATTTAATATATGTGATGTAAAAAATTAATTAATGTCTTAAGATGCCTTTAATTTTGAATAGGATTATTTAAAGTGAACCTAAACTTAGGATTATATATGATGTATATTTTATTTTATGATGTATTATTTTATATTGATGTTAGGGTATGCTTCATAGACTATATGATAGGCCAATATACATATTTATAGGGATTATGCTTAAGGGATGCTTAAAATAAATGTGAATTTTTTTTTGCTTAAATCCTTAAGCATAGTCCAAGTTAGAGAGGACTTAGTTACCCATGTGTGTGCTAAGTCCAAATTATAAATACAACTTGGGGTTATATGTATATTTAGCCAACATCTATTTTCTGTGTGTAGTTAGATTTTCCCACATAAATGTAATTTTATAATAGGAATTAGGATTAGTGCTATGGGGCATTAGATGAGCAGCTTGTCCTGGGTGCCTGTGATGCCTTTGAAGCAAGCACCATCCAAATCAAAGAAAGAACCAAATAAATAATGGAGATATGAAGAAGAAAGAAAACCTCTTAGCATTTAATACAATTATAATTATTCTTTCATATCGGTTGTGAGCTATCCATCTTTTCTCTCTCTAGTTGTATGGTACGAAAAGATACCTTTTACCTTTTTTTCTTTTATGATAGTTTATATAATTGTTTGATGTTATGTTTGCATTGTGCATTAGGACAACATGCTTTTCATAGTTTCTTAAATGATTGATGCTTTAATGTATGGATTGAAATTAGGCTCTTAAGATAAAAATAACTTTTCTACCCAACTAATCACTCATAACTAAATTTTAAATAACTCATAACCTCATCATAAAGCCTAAGAAATAAATATGATAATTAAAAGATTTCTCATCCCCTTAGCTATATGGTTGTATGTTTCACATCATGCATGCATATTTTTTTCTCTTGACATGGAGGATCTCCATCCTTGCACGATAAAGGAATGCTTGACCTGTGAGGGAATCCATTAAGGGGTGGAGAACACCTTCTTCTAGCTAATTTAGGCATAAGAAATCCTAAAGCCTCTATCAAAATGATGTGTCTAAAATGAAATAAAATTTAAAAGATTTTGCATCTATAGATTAAGTCATATGCTTATACCACTCATTCTCTAATCACTTAAGGAGTGTGTTTAAGATTTTAGTCTCTTTCTAATTAAATAACAACCATAGGTATCTTTTAATTCATAAGACCATACTACATGGTTTCAAAATTTTAGGAGTTAGGGCCACCCAAGCTATTATAAGTCCGTAAATCATAATTTATTCTCTGTGGAGGTAAACCCTTATGTCCACTGTCGCAGATTTTGGTCATGCTTTAGCTCATACTAAAGCTCCCTATATTTTGGATCCGAGATAGCAATTTTCTTCAGGCTACGAGCATAAATCCTCACCTCTTAGGCATTCCCACAATCTTGTATTGGTGGATTATAAGCTCTAGTAATCTAATAAAATTTCAGCTCAAAACATATAAATCTTTTCAACTTTAAAATTATAAATCCCAACCATAGGATAGATTGGAATGCTTACTAAGCTTCCTAGTATCATGAGCATTTCTTACTTATTTCATTTAAATTCCAAAAATAAGTCTCCTCCTTGAACTTTCATAATTGATTTTCCAAATACAACTAATCCTTTTATTGTCTAACCTTGAAATCTTTGGAGATGATAATTGTCTACTTTAATCAAGAGTATTCTTTGGAAATTTCATTTCCTAAGATGTAATTAACTATGGAGGCTTGCCTCCATAGGGAACTTAAGAACCTGGTTTAATATAAAGACTATTTTATTCATCCATGTAAAGTAAGGGAAAAATCGCTAGTACATTTGAAGACCCATCATGCATTAGGAATCTTTATTAGATAATTTGGTACATTGTAAAGTGATGCCTCTATCTTTTGAGATAGTACATTATACCTCAATGTAGTACTCGATCACCTTAAAAAGTATCCCCCCCCTTCCTTAGGGAAAAAGTAAGGGAAAAATCGCTAGTACGTTTAAAGACCCATCATGCCTTAAGGTCCTTATTAGATGATTTGGTCCATTCTAAAGTGATGCCTATCTTTGAGATAGTACATCATACCTCAATGTAGCATTCATCACCTTAAAAGTACTCCCCCACCCCGTACATCCAAAAAATAAACACCACAAGGCCCTCTTGTTCATTGAATCCTCTCAACATCATCCTTTCTTGAGTTTGAGATGTCGATCCTCAAGTATGCAAGGATTCTTAGACTCATAATGTTGATCGATACACTTGGGTCAACCAAAACTCGGATAGAATCAACATCCAGAAATGTAAACCTTTCGATCATCACTGAGTAAGTGTTCATCGTTAAATGTAAGTCCTAAGATGTCCGAGTGGCAAGCCTCCTCTTTAGTAGAACCGAGCTAAGTATATATCTCTAGATCAAGTAAGGCTTTGATTAGAAATTACCTCATCTCTTGGATAAGCCAAAATCGTATATGCTTAACTTAGCTAAACTTTGTAAGGTGAGCTAGGACATTGTAATCAACTCGCTTGGTCCCTCCACAAGCATATTCATGGGTGGAGCATCCTATGGAAATATGCTCATAATCAATGAATTGCTTACCCTTATCCCATACCTAGAAGTAGAACTTTAACACTGCATAAGTTGACTTTAGTTACTTCATGGAATGATGAGCTTGTGGAAAGTTCTACCTTCTCATCTTACCTAAAGCCTTCTCCTGATTCCTAGTGACTCCAAATCATTTCAAGAGTTGAATACGATTCAAAGAAGGATAGTTTGGCTCTAATAAAAGAAAGGATCTAACCAAACTATGATAAAAATAAACTATGGCTCCCAACTTGTATATCAAGCTAGTCCTTAAAAGTGATAATAAGACATGGCTAACATTAAATAGCTAAGATCATAGCTCTTGCCCACTTCCTCCGCCCATTAGGCTCCTAAATAAAAATTCAAGTTTCTTTAAGAGATTCTTAAATTTTCCTAACTACCCTCCTCTAATGAATATTCAATCTATAAAATAGGTGGAAATAGCTACCTAATGGATATGAATACCGCTTAACAATAAACCTTAAATCGTAATCCCTAAACCCTAAACCTTAAAAAACCCTAAACCCTAAACCCTAACTGTAAACCTTAAACCCTAAATGCTTAAACTCTAAAACCCTAAACCCTAAACCCTAAATCCTAAACCCTAAGCCCTAACCCTAGACCCTAAACCCCAAATCCTAAACCTAAACTTAAAGTAATTAAATAAATTAAAAAATAAACCTAAACCCTAAAACCTAATAAGCTTAAACTAAACCTAAACCCTAAGAATGCATAACCTAAAACATGACTAAACCCTACCCCTATATATGGAATAAAAAACTAAATGGTGGTGGGGGTTCTAGAGGTGCTATTGGATATGGAGGTGGTGAAAAAAGGTGGTTATGGATGCGGAGGAGCAAATATGTTACAATCATGGTGGTAAAAAGAGATCAATATGATGGTGGATCCCACTACTGAACTGATGGGACTGGAGAAATTGATGAAAAATCCAATACCTATGGAATAAATATAATAGATGGTTCTACTTATCTGGTTTTGATTTGCTCTAAAACTCATATCAATGTCATCGCTTGTGTCATAAAACTAACTGCTACTTGTTTGATCAAATAAAAGAAGAAATATTGAATCTGAATTTGTTCTCTATTTAAAATACAACCAAAAACCTTAAACCATAAACTAAAACTAGAACCCAAACCTAAACCCTAAACCCTAAACCCTAACCCTAAAACCATAAACCCTAACCACTAAACCCTAAACTTTAAACCCTAAACCGAAAACCTAATCCCTAAACCCTAAACCCTAAAACCTAAGGCCAAAAAAAAACCTAAACCCTAAACTAACCCAAAACCCAAAACCCTAAAAAGCTAAAAACCTAAACTTAAACTAAATTAGACCTAAAAATAAAATAAATAAATAAACCTAGACTAAAATAAAATAAAATAAAAATAAAAACTAAAACCTAAACCTAAACCTAAAAAGAAATCAAAATAAAATAATAAAAACTAAACTAAAATAATATAAATAAAAACTTAAACTAAACTAAAAAGTAAAAAACCTAAATAAAATAAAAACTAAACCTAAAAATAAAAAATAAAACTAAATAAAATCTTAAACCTAAAAAAATACACCTAAAAATAAAACCTAAAATAAAAAAATAATCTAAACCTAAACTAAAAAAACTTAAACCTAAAATAAAAATAAACTAAACCTAAACCAAAACTAAAAAATAAACCTAAAAAAAAATAAACTTAAAATAAAAAACATAAAATCTAAACTAAAAAAAATAAAATAAAAAACTAAACATAAACCTAAAAATAAAAAATAAAAAAATCTAAACATAATCAATAAAAAAACTAAACTAAAAAAATAAACATAAACCTAAATAAAACTAAAATAAACTAAATAAAACCTAAAATAAAAATAAATAAACTAAACCTAAAAAAATAAAAATAAAATAAAAAATAAACTAAAATAAACAAACCTAAACCTAAATACCTAAACCTAAAATAAACCTAAACCTAAACCTAAACCTAAACTAAAAATAAACTAAACCTAAACTAAACCCAAACCCTACCTAAACCCTAAATAAAACTTTTAAACCAAACTACAAACCACAAATCTAAACCACACAAACCACAAGCCTAAACCACTTTAACCACTAAACTAAAAGCAAAAAACTCTAAAACCCTAAACCCTAAATCCTAAACACTAACCCAAACCCCAAACCTAAACCTAAACCTAGTAACTAAATAAATTAAAAAATAAATCTAAACCCTAAAGCTAAAACAACCCAAGAATGGGCAAAACCTTGGCGACAAGAACATCACCTAGGCTTAATTTAGATCTGGCGGTGAGGGAGGGAGGCGATTATCGTAGTGGTGGTGAGGTATCTAGAGGTGCTGGTGGATATGGAGGTGGTGGTCAGAGCCATGGTGGTTATGGAGGTGGGAGGAGCGATGGAGGTTACATCCATGGTGGTGGCGGAGGGAGAGATCAGGGATATGATGGTGGATCCCGCCACTCGAGAGGCCGGGGTGGTTTTGATGGGAACTGGAGAAACTGAAGAATGGTCAATCCAATCTACTTCTTATGGAGCTGTGTCCTTACAGTAGAGACATCTCTAGTTGTCTAGGGTTTTTGATTTAATCTATGTGTGCTCATTTTTTATCTATGTCATCGCTTGTGTCTTAAAAAAGTTGGTGTGTTACTTGGTTAATGTAATCAAAAAGAAGAAATGATGAATCTGAGTTTATTCTCTATTAAAAAAACAAAAAATACTAAACCCTAAACTAAAACCTGAACCCAAGACCTAAAACCTAAACCTTAAACCCTAAACCCTAAACCCTAAACCCTAAACCATAAAACCTTAAACCTTAAACCTAAACCCTAAAACCTAAACCCTAAACCCTAAACCCTCAACTAACCCTAAACCCTAAACTTTAAAAAGCTAAAAGTCTAATCCTAAACTAAATAAAACCTAAAAATAAAATAAATAAAAAAGCCTACACAAAAATAAAATAAAAAATAAAATAAAATAGAAACCTAAACTAAAACTTAAACCTAAACCTAAACCTCAAAGGAAAATAAAATAAAATATAAAAACTAAAATAAAATGAAATAAATAAAAGCCTAAAGTAAACTAAAAAAAAATAAAAACCCTAAATAAAATCAAAATTAAACCTAAAATAAATATAAAATAAAATAAAAACTAAATAAAAACCTAAACCTAAAATAAAAGAAATACAACCTAAAGAAATAAAACTTAAACCCTAAACTAAAAAAAACCTAAAAAAACAAATTAAATAACCCTAAACCTAAACTAAAATAAATAAAACCTAAACCTATACCAAATAAACTAAACCTAAAAACCAAAACTAAATAAAATAAAATAAACAAAAATAAACCTAAATGAAAAAACTTAAAAAAATTAAAATAAAAACCAAAACCTAAACCTGAAAAAATAAAAAAACCTAAACCTAAAAAATGATAAAAATAAAACTCAACTAAAAATAAACTAAAATAAAAAGCCTAAACTAAATTAAATATAACTAAAATAAATAAACTAAATAAAATAAAATTTAAAAAATAACCTAAATAAAAATAAAAATAAAATAAACTCAAATAAATAAAAAAAACTAAATAAACCTAAACCTATCGGTTTACTTAATTAAAAAAAAAAACCTAAACTCTAAATCCTAAACACTTAAACCCCACCAACACAAACCCTTAACCTACAACCCTAAACTTCACCCTAAACCCTAAACCTAAAACCATAAACTAAACCCTAAACCTAAACCTAAACTCTAAGAAACCAAACCACCCTAAACCCTAAACCACCCTAAACCCAAAAACCCATGCCACAAACCCCAAAACCCCCTAAACCCAAAACCCTAAACCCTAAACCTCATAAATCTAAAACCTACAACCCTAAACACTAAAATTAACGCCCAAACCTAACCATTAAACCTAAACCAAGAATGGGCAGAACCTTGATGATATGAACACATTCAACTAAGCTCCAGTCTAGATCTGGCGATGATTTGGAATTATCGCAATGGTGGTGGGGGATCTGGATGTGTTGATGGATATGGAGGTGGTGGTCAGAGTAGTGGTGGTTATGGAGGTAGGAGGAGCGATGGAGGTTATAGCCATGGTGGTGGTGGACGGAGAGATCGAGGATATGATGACGGATCCCACTACTCGAGAAGCGGGGGTGGTTTTGATCAAAATTGGAGAAATTAAGAACGAACAATCCAATCAATTGCTTATGGAACTGTGTCTTTACAGTAGAGATGGTTTTACTTATCTAAGGTTTTTTATTTGCTCTATGGGTGCTCATTTTTGATCTATCTCATCATTTATGTCTTAGAAAACTTGGGGTGCTACTTGGTTGATGAAATCAAAAAAATAAATGTTGAATCTAAATTTGTTCTCTATTATAAAAAAACTTAAACCATAAACCCTAAACCCACAAACCCTAAATCCCTTAAACTAAACTAAAACCAAAACCCTAAACCCTAAATCCTAAAAATTATAAACCACTAACTACCTAAACCTAAACCATAAACCCTAAAACCCTAAACCCTAATTCCTAATCCTAAAACCATAAACCTAAACCACAACATACCTAAAACTTAAACCCCTAAACCCAAACCCCAAACCCTAAAACCCAACCCTAAAACCTAAATCCTAAACTAACCCTAAACCTAAACCCAAACAAAACCATAATTTACCTAAATCCTAAACCATAAACCTTGAAAAAAGATGTCATTAAGAGTAGATCTAAAGAATGACCTAATCCTAACATAGTTATGGTAGCTAAAGAAAATGTCTTCAAGAGGCTTTCCCTTGACCATTAGAGATTTGAATACCCTAAATCATATTATATTACCATATATTATAGTATAATGTAGCAGCATATATTTGAGCATGTAGTGATGTGTTTTTGGATGTTATATGATGTTGTAAAATGTTTTAGTATATTATGGTATTGTGCCCTATAGTCTGTATTAATATGAATCTTAAAAATATTGATTTAATAAATCAGATGATGAAATTTATTAAATTTGAAATCAATTAGGTTGTAGTACCAAAGGTTTTCTATGCCACTTGTAGTCTAAAAAGTTAAATTTTATGGTCAAAATAAATATTATATGTTGTATAGCATATATATCATATCATATCATAATATATTACTTTGGGCATTTTAAATTCTTTTAGTATTTTACAATCATGTAGTTGAGTCTACACTAGCATTATTTATAAAAATGTTGATTTAGACTTTAAAATGGTGGAATTTGGCCAAATTTACAATAGGTAGAGCATGGCATCATAATATATTATTTGAATTTAAAATATGTAAGTGATACGACAAAAATATATAGTTTTTTTTATTGTTTAGACTAATTTTACAATTTTTATCTTAAGCAATCCCTTATGATGTGATATGCAATATAATATAATATAATATAATATAATATAATATAATATGTTATATTGTATTATAATATAGGATGTCATAACATAGTGTCACATCATGCATTATAGCATACCATTGTGTATTACTACTTATTATTTAGCATATTTTAGTTTGTTATAGTATGATGTAGTAGAGTTTGTACTAGTATAGTTCATAAAAATACTGATTTATAAGCTAAGATGATGATTTGGCCAAATTTAAAAGGTCGATATAGGGAACATCATTTTGCTATGGTGTGTCATTTAATCAAAAGAATGAAATTTTGCATTCAAAATAATTGTTCCTTTTTCAACAAAATTTTATAAATTTTTTGCTTAAAATGATTCATTTTAAGGTGTAATCTAAGATAATATATTATATGAAAGCATATTAAAAAATATAATGTACATAATAATATAATGTCACATATATATGAATGTGGTGGTGTGTTACTAAATGTTATTGTACATATTGGTATATTTTACTTTTGTTATAAAACAATGGGTCAAAACTCATAAAAATGTTAATTTGAAGGTAGAGATGGAATAATTTGGCCAAATTCACAGCACACACCAAGAAGCAACACCAAAATTATGCTATTTTGTACCATTTCTATTAGAAAAATAACAATTTTATATCCAAAATGAACATTACTCATATTTTGAGAAAATTTTGTTATTTGTTCTTTTAAGTGATTCTAATGGGGTGTAATGTTAGATAATATTTTATATTATAGCAAATTATAATATAACATCATATATTATAATATAATATAGTGTGTTAATTCATACTATAATATGTTTAGCATGATATTGTATAATTAGTTTGAGCTTGCACCATCAAAAATCATAAAATGTTGATTACAATGTTAAGATGATGTAATTTGAATGAATACATTGTTAGGATTTTGGTTGAAGTATTAAAGTTGTGCATAAGAGAAGAAATAAGATTTGATGAGAATTCCATGTTAAGGACATGGAGGGAGATCCGTTAGGGGATCACACATGCATTGGAAATGACATGTGAGGGTCATGTTGAGAGGGCATAGGAGAAAATGGGGATAAAGTTTGAATTTAATTTGATTATATGATTTATGGAAAGAAGATCCACTAGAATAAGAATCTATAATCCACCTTAAGATCGAATTGACTTTAATTTGTTTTGTTTTAATTGTGTAGCATATCGATAGAGATATGGGCGAGTCCACTAGAATCATATGAGCCTTTGGGAAGCTAGTTTAGTATCTCAAATTTGGGTTATTTGGGGATGTATAAGAGTTTAGTTGGATTTCTTTGATTTAGACTCTGCTAGGGAATTAGTTTAATTTGGCACCACTAGGGAGGTTGGTTTTGAATTTGATTTATTTCTTTGACTTATTTATATATGATTTTGGGCTCCACAAAGGAGAATAGTGTGATTTAACTCCACTGGGAAAAATTATATTGGGTTTAATTTAATTTGAGTAAATTTATAGACCCTATCAATGTGCGATGTACCCACTAAGAAGGGGCTATATTAGCATTGACCTACCTCAGGTTTACAAATCCAAATGGATGGTTTATCGGTTGCGGGATAGAGCTAGCCAACCTAAGGGCTTGCCTTTCGGTGTGCAATGATTGTGCTAGGAAGACTGACATCTTCCAAATCGAGGAACAACCACTAGGGTGACATGTTGGATGCATAACAAATTGAAGATGACGTAGGGCGACTACTGAATGAATACAGCTGGAGACTTATAACTCAAAAGTAGTCAGGATTAATTTCATCTTAATTTCATCGATTTGATATGGTTTGTTTGGTTTAGTTTGATTTTGAATTGAGGCATATCCCATGAGTTCCAAATTTGATAAATGGACCATGTCGGGTGACCGAGAAGGGGATATTTGTCCTATCTTAGATTTACAAATCCAAAGGGATAGCCTACTAGTCGTGGGTAGAGCTAGCAAACCTAAGGGGTTGCCTTTGGTGTGCAACTGTTGTGCTAGGAAGAAGGCATAACATACTTGCATCTTCTAAAGCAGAGAATAACTATGGGGTGACTTGTTGGTAGCACAACAAATCAAACTTGACTTTGTGGTGACTACTGTGTGAATGCTGCTGAGGACTTATATCAACTCAAGAGTAGTCAGGCAATACCTATAAGTAGTTTTGCTGACATTGCCCTAAAGATAGGATGACTGCTTGGGAAAAGGTACCGATAGGGGTGTCCTCCTAATCCACAAGTGAATATATATTTTATTTATATGTTTGCATGGATCCTATTAGTGTGTGAGGGAACACACTAAGAAGGGACTATGTAGGCCTTAACCTATCTAAGATTTACTAAACCAGGGGAGAATTTGCACATCTAAATGAAGGATTCTCCAACCACAGGGGTGGTTACTAGGAAAGGAGAAATGTCGAATCTGATAGTAACCCGGGTAGTGTCAATATGGGGTCACAAAGGATGTGATCCAAATATAGTGCCCACAGGGGAGGTGCTGCTAGGGACATTATCTTGAGCCCTATAAAAGAATGTGTATAGGTGTACGGTGACCAACTCAAGGAGAATGCATAGTAGACTTACATCTGCCATGAGTGGTGTATCCTAAGGTGTGAGAACCAACCAACCTAAGGTATTGATGAGTGGTGTATCCATCAACATAGTGAGAACTAACCAACCTAAGGTTCCCATTGTGCAATGATCAATCTAAAAGAAAACATGTAGGCTTACAACTTTCCAAGTGGAATTGATCATCTCAATATTACATATGATATGATATCTGAGCTAGGCCTACTAAGTGGGAGCCGAGGAAGGATTGGACCCAAACTTGAAGTAGTCAAGAGGGAAAGAGCCACTAGGGGACTTATCTTAAACCTCAAATATACTTGACCAAGTTAGCGCATGAAGGATAATCCAAGAAGAAAGCTTAGCAAACTCACAACCTCTTAAACAAAGCCAACATGAGGTAGCTTATTGGCCACAGTAACTACTAACAAGGTGCTCATCGATGTGCAGTGGCTAAGTAAGAAAAGAAAGCATATCAAACTTACATCCTCCAAAGCAAGATGACCACTAGGTGACACACTAGCATGGTACCACATCAACCAGACCTAAAGCAACTAGGTGAGTCTGGGCATTATCTCAACTCGAACGAGACAAATGTTTATTTATTTTATATGATTATGTGTAGTTTGTGATTATGTTGTGTCGATGTAGGTTAATACGCCACTCAAGTTCCTTACATCTACCCTAAACACATCATGGCAGATTTGCAAAAAATAATACTTTCAACATGGAAGAGATTGAGTTCAAAATGAAATTTTCATTGATGATAATTATTTTCAAACATGATTTATAATATTCATTTAAGTACAGCCCGTTGATTGGAAGCATTAGGTGCTCTCCCTTATGATTAATAAGATGATAGGATCCTCCTTGGTAGGCCTTCTCTATGGAAAAAAATGCCTTCCCAAGTGGGTTCAAACTTAGCTCCCATCTTATGATGGGCAATAATCGGCCTCCTTAGAACTAAAATAAGCCCTCTTGGAAATGCTTAGGGAACTTATTGTGATCTTAAATCATTTTAACTTTGTACAACTAATAGTTTTGTCATTCTTGCAGGCATCTCTCTTCTAAACCTTCGAGATCTTCTAACCATAACTTGGCATTATGTTCTGCTATGATCTTGCTACCCATAGCTATCCTTCGTGATAGGAGTTGGACTTCTAAAGGTAGAATAGCTCGATTTAGTTCAAAATGGAATTTTCATTGATGATAATTATTTTCAAATATGATTTATAATATTCATTTAAGTATAGCCTAATTGTAATCATTGGGTGCTCTTTCTTATGATTAATAAGCTGACAAGATCCTCCTTGGTAGGCCTTCTCTATGGAAAAAAAGACCTTTTCAAGTGGGTTCAAACTTAGCTCCCATCTTTTCGATGGGCAATAATGTCTCCTCTCTTAAAATAAGCTCTCTTACTTGAAATGCTCTAGGATGGACCAACTTATTGTGATCTTGAATCATTTTAGCTTTGTACAACTCAAGGTTTTGTCATTCTTGTAAGCATCTCTCCTCCAAACCTTCAAGATCTTCTAACCAGAACTTAGCATTATGTTCTGCTATGATCTTGCTACCCATAGCTATCCTTTATAATGGGAGTTGGGCTTCTAATGGTAGAACAACTTTAGACTCATACACTAAGGAGAAAGGAGTATACTAAGTTGGAGTTCTATATGTTGTTCAGTAGGCCCATAAGGCTTCAACTAACTGCTCATGGCACTATCACTTGTTATTGTTGAGTGTCTTCTTTAGTATTTGGATGAGAGTTTTGTTGAAGGCTTTTGCTAAGCTATTTGCCCTTGGGTAGTTGATGGTAGAATATCTCTAATCTATGTTATGTCTCTGGGCAAAGTTATTGATCTCAGTGCTCTTGAATATAGTACCATTATCAGATATAATTCATCGAGGAACTCTGAACCTATGTAAGATATTATTACTAAAAAATGGGAGCACATGCTGAGTTGTGACCTTTCTGAGCATAATGAGCTTCATCTATTTAGATAATTAGTTAGTAGCAGCTAAGATGAACCAATGACCCTTGAAAGAAAGAGGATCAATCGAACCCACTATGTCAGTACCCCAACACTCGAATGGCCATGAGGCCAATGTTGGATGTAGAATGTTGGGTGGTTGGTGTAGGACCCACTGTGTATTTGACATTGGTGGCATCGCCTAGCTGTATCCAAGTAATCTTTGATCATTGACATCCAGTAGTATTCTAGTCTCTTGATCTTGACTTTCATCTTCATACCGGATTGGTTGGCTCCACATAGTCCTGAGTATACCTCGGTCATGATCTTATGGGCATTATGCTAGTCTAAAAAACATAACCACATATGATTGAAACACCACTAGTATAAGACACCATCCATAATAGCATAGGAAAGTGCTTTCTGCTTCATCTAATGGGCTTGGGACTTCTCTAGAGGTAGTTTGCCTTTATTTAGGTAATCCATGAATGGTTGCCTCCAATCTAGCTCCTCATCCTTCTTAGCAATGGCAATCTCCCCTTCAAGAGAGTACTTTTTAATGAGTCCAATATCAATAAGGGATAAGAATTGTCTATTTTGGACCTTTATTGATATGGACTCATCCTCCAGACATGTCAACTCCTTGGCATGCTTGGCTAAAGCATATGCTACGACATTCTCTCCTCAAGGAATCTTATAAATGATAACCTCTAGGATTTGGGAAAACAATTCCATGGTGTACTTGTTGAAGTGATGGAGCTTGGGCTTTATAACATTATAGGACTTAGTGATTTAGTTGATAACTAGCTGAGAATCCCCAAAGATGTTGATGTTCTGAATACTTAAAGTAAAGACTAACTCCAGATCGATAATCAGAGCCTCATATTCAGCTTCGTTGTTGGTGCAAGGATTGGATAGATGATATGAGAATCTCATCACATCATAGTATGAAGTTAAAAGAACTATTCTTACCCTTGCCTTTCCTGGAATAGTAGATTGTGGTTCTTCTCTTCTTTGAGAGAAAGCCTATTGACCTCACTTTTGGAGTGAGCTCTCAACTTCTCCATCTTAGACATAGGACTCCTCTAGACACTAAGAGTTACTTAGTTTTATGACACTTCTAGTGATTAGGTGAACACTTAACCTAACCCTAGAGACTTAGAGGAGTTAGCTATAGGAATAGGTTATGTCTTAGGGGTACTAAGAGGACTTTCCTACACTATAGTTTGAACTTAATCCTTGCCACCCTCCTTCAAATCAATCCAAATCAAATCTTAAATCAATTCTTACTCAATTGATATTCTCAAATCACAAATCAATTCCAACTTAGTTGATTTATTCAAATCCAAATTCCAAAATGGAAATCATGAATCAATTCCAAATCAAATGATTGAAACCCATGATTGAATTCAAATCCCAAAATCTTTCCTAAGCCCTTTGATTTCATCTTTTGGACTTAGCCAAAACCAAACCCAAATCACTCCAAACTCAAATAATTTTCTCATAACTCATTTATAGCCTCATTTATATTAACAAATATATATGAAGTATAAATTTAAATAACCAAAACTAAACCCAAAATTAAACAAAAATCCAATTTATACTCTTTTCAAGCCAAATCCTTAAACTTATCCAAATTATTCTCAGATCAATCCAAACCATTGGGTTTTCTTTTCAAACAATCACTCCTTCAATCACATGCCCAAATATAAACATAAACTACAATGACCAAACCAAAATCAAACTAACCCAAGTCAAACCCATGTTCATCCTTTTGACTTAAAAATGTCAAATGAACCAAAACCCATTTGACTCCAAATCTCTTGCAATTGGATTTATATTTCCATCATAAGTCCATATGTGAGTTCAACCAAACTTGAACCAAGCCTTGATCAAGCCAATTAACCCATTTAGGCTCACTTGACCCAAAGTGACCTAAAGGACCTTTTTGAGCCAAATTCTAATACAACCCAAATTGGATTGAACTAATCCCATCTAAGCCTCACATTATGAGCAACTATCTTCCTAGGATGATCAACAACTCAAATTGGTTTGAACCTAGCCTTTGACCAAGTCAACACTTAGCCCAAATGAAACCTAAACAACCCAAAATTCACTATAAGCAAAATTGATTGAAACCATTGATCTAAACCATCCATAATCAATCATTGAACATGATCAAGCCAACAATTGAGTTGAACCAAGTCTAATTGGCCACTTGACCTAAGTTGACCAAAATTGACCTAAAAAGTCAAAAATGGGTCAAATCTTGATCTAAGCCAAATTGATTGCAACCAATGGGTCAAATTCATTCCAAATCACTTGATGAACTTGACCAAAGCTTCAATTGGCCAATTAGACCCAACCAAACTCAGTTGACCATGAACCCAACTTGACTTAAAAGGTCAAATCAACTTGAAATCAAACCAAATAAAAATTGATTGAAACCAAAGCTTGCAATACATTTCAAATGGTCAACCAAGCCTAAACCAACCCATGACCTAACCCAATTAGGTCAATTGGGTCAAATTGGTCAACTTGACCCTTTTGACTCAAATGAACCTAAATGAACCAAAACCAAATATAAACCAAATTGAACCAAACCAATGATACTCATAGGCTTTGAATGATCATTTGAACTTGACCTAACCCATGGTTTGACCCAATTTGACCAATTGGTAAACCTAACCCAATTTGACCCAATTTGACCTAAATGGATCAAAGTGAGCCAAATAAAATCAAATGAACTCCAAATCACTTGAAATTTGGCCAAACCCATTTTTGAATCATTTCAAATCTGCCCAAGTCAAAATCATGGACAAATGACCACTTTGCCCTTAGGTCAAAGGGTATCCTATGACCAAATTCACTTGGAATTTGGTCATGTCTCTCTCAAGACCATTTGACATCCTTCCATTGGTTGACATGGGCACCAAGGGAGGTGATGAACATGACCCATTGAGCTTGTGTTGACCATACCCAAGGCAAGGCTAAACCAACCTCCCCATTGGCAATTGAACAGTTAGGACTCCAAATGCACTTATCTAGCACATGGGCATCCACTCTCCTTCCCTCCACTACCCAAAATGACCCATGTGGGGTGTTTTGTAGCTCAAACCGTGCTTCAAATCCTTTCCATTGATCAAAAATGGCAAAATAGCCCATCACCATCTGATCCAAGGAGGGGGAGATATACCCCCTCTCATTCCAAACCATAAGAATTCATTTCCATAAAGCTAAGAAGGTTGAGTCGAAGCTTTTCCAAGCCTTTGCAAGCCATTCCCGAGCTCCCCCATTTCTCACTCTCAATTTTCCTCAAAGCCGAAACAAGGGAGGTAAATTGAAAATCCAATCACTCAATTCTCCATCAAAATCAAATTAACCTTGCACACACCATTAGTGGACTTCGTCGAGCTTAATCAAGTTATTTCCCAAGTATCCAAGCCATGAGAAGCATCACTTTGATCAAAGTTGATCTCCATTGAAGGGGAGCTTGGTATATTGAGAAATCTACTACAAACCAAGATCTAATTCCTTCAATAGGGCTTCATCTCTACTAGACGAAGCTACCTCCTCCATTGGAAGCACCGGTGATAGCCTTCAATGAGGTAATTGCTCAAAACCATAGCCATAGGAAAATTTGGTTGGTCCTTTCTGAAGGAAATTATTACCCCATCAAATCTTGACCATTAGATGCACATTCCCCCTCCTTCTGAAGGTGTGTGGATCTTTTTTATCCCAATCTAAGCTCGGGCGAGCTCAAATTGAACGGAGAGAGACGAATGATGTTCATCTCTCATGCTCACAAAGGAGAAGGATCACATGTCATCCATTCCACATGATTGGAATAGATAGTAGTGATTATATCACATTAGATCCCCTTTGATTTAAGGCTAAAATGTGGGATTAATCTCATCGCGATCTTAGATGATGGCCCCATGAGAGAGCGCCTACCATCAACCCAACCCACCCAATGGATGTGACAAAATAAATAAATAACCTATCTCGTCACCAAGTCTAAAAGTGCCACATGGGCACCGCAAGCATGTTAGCCATGTGGCTGAGATTAAGGGTTAATTAGGATTAATTAATTCAATTTTAATATTAAAACTTTCAAAATTTATAACTAATTGTAGAAAAAATATAAATAAATACTTATTTTAAAGATAATTCAGAAAAAAATAATATAAAATTAAAATTAATTAATTTTGAATAGTGATTTTAACTCAATTTAGGTTTTATTAGAAATGTAATTAAGCTAATTACTCCCTAATTACTTCAAGAATTAATCTCAAACTTTTTGAGGTTAATCAGTGGGATGACTTCTACCTCCCATAATTTTCTTGAAATTTATTGCTTGATTAATTAGGGATTATTTATTTCATCCCTAATCACTCTCTTAATTAACTAAATGATTAAATAACTAGTTAAACAATGGTAAATTCATTAATCAAGCTTGCTAAATCATCATGAATAGTGAATGGGCACAGGGAATGAGATTAGGACTTCTTTTCCAATATTTTCTCCTAAGTTCATTTCACTTGGAAAACACTTAATCAATTTGCAATTAATTAATGGCTTAATCACTTCATTAATTAGTTTAATTAATCAAACTCAAAACCAAATCATTCTATAATTTAATCATTCAATTCTTGGGTAGATTCTTAGGTGTTCAATAACCTAAGAGGATTCCAAAAGAAATTATAATCAAACTACATGTGTAGGTGGGTTATAAAAGTACTTAATTAAACCCTTTAGCTTAATTAACCAATAATTGTGAGCCAATTGCATTAAGCCCCACTATTTCTTAGGTGCATTGCTGATTTATTTTTACATGTGATTGCATATCATATGTTGGATTATAGTTACTTGGCTAATTATGTTAAAGTGGTATAGATAAGGGGTAATTAATAGATTTAATTCATACCTCAACCTAATTAGAATATAAAATCAACCTAATTTTCTAAATTAAACCAAACCAATTCACACATGGGGGAATGGGTTATGATTAACAAACCTTTTTCATATCTCCTAAATAAAATCAAATTCAAAGATAAAAATCTCTTTAAATAATTTTTTATTCATTTTAAATGATCTTATTCTATATGATTGTCCTTAGGGCTTAATTAGGGTGAATGAAGTTATGTACTTACATCCCTTCATTTCTTTCCAATCATGCTAAATATTGCTTGCCACCTAAAATCATGCATTCATTTCTTTTAAAAATTAATTAAAAAAATTTTTTTTTATGTCAAATTGCACGTGTTGATTAAAATTAAGGATATGAGTGGCTATTATCATTATCAAACCAAAAATTATCTTTTCAAAACTTATAAATCAAATATAATATATAAAATGATGTTAGTTATAAATATTTATAAGCTTGCATGTGATGATAGCATAAGATGGGTACTATAAAGTTCTTATCTCCTCTCTTAATATGGATTCACATGGTATTTGCAAGTGTATAGTTCATTTGAAATAGAACATAAAACTTGCCTAAATCTATTCCTATGCATCTCTATGTTAAGACTTAGGAAGCACCTTCATACTACACATGTAAATCTTACAATCAAATCAAACATAAATCTCTTGCATGATTCTTCATCCATTTGGTTCTTTTTGTACATTTACATGTATCAAAGAAAAATGGTTTATCAGTCTGGACATCCTAGGGTTGTGAGGCTTTAAATAGCCCCAAGTAGGTCTTGTACCTTATGCCCCTGATGTAAAAAAATAATGGTATCGTACTCACTTATAACTTTTATACATGTGGATGTGCATTTAGCTAATGGATAAAAGAGTCCCTCTTTTCTACATAACAAAGACATGCATTCATGGAACATCCAAATTTTCAAACCACATTTCTTTGCATTCATCATCAAAGTGTGCTAAGATTTGTATTGCATGTACATGTATGCTTAGGATTATTCATATGCATGGTATACATGGTAAAAATAAATAAATGGGTGTGTGTTATGTGATAGCAATCCACCTTAACTAATCCTAAGATGTATTTCTTATTGAATAAAGCTATTTAGAGTAAATCTAAACTTAGGATTAATTAAAAAATACATAATAAATCATCCACCAAAGGAAATTCATTAATGAATCTACCTTAGAAATGTTTTAAGGTAGAAATGAAAGAGAGTTCTCCTCTCTTTTCTTGTCTTCACAACATTTAGACATTAAGTGTAGATTCATTCAAACTAAATCAAATCACCAAATTAAAATTAACAAGTCAACTAAATCACTTAAAATGAAATCACCATCTAAGTTGAATCTCTCACACTTAGAAAATTTCAACCCTAAAACCTAGCTAGGACATGCCACACAAGCCTTAAATGGCACACACACATTAGGCTAAGTTACCATTTTTAGCTCTATGTTATGGTGGTGCATGGTTCAAAGCGTGATTTTGTTTTGTAATGTAATGTTTTTAGACTGGATGTTGGGGTGTATATGCATAGACTGGATGATAGGGTGATCTTAGTCTAATCATGTCTTCTACATGGGATTGTGCTTAAGGGGCATTATCATAAAAATATAAGTGCTATTGCTATGTAGGTTGCTTATACCCTTAAGTATAATCCAAACTAGGACAGGTGGGATTGGTTACCCATGTGTGGGGTGCTAAGTCCAAATTATTCTTATAACTACTTGGGTTGGGTGGAATGTTTAGCTAACCTTTGTTTTGCAGGTTTAGTTAGATTTTCTTTTCCCATTTTGATGTAAATTTTATAATTAAGTTTTGGAGCAAGTGTTATGGGGATTAGGATGAACATTGTTCATAAGACTATGTCTTATGTACCATGTGAGGCCTTGGAGCAAGCTACATCCCAAGATAACCCAAAAAAAAAGAAATGGAGCAAATCAAGATGAACAAATGAAGGACAAGAGTGAAGAATGGAAGATGAAGAATGAATACCCCCATAACACTTGTCATTTCATAATTGTAATTATTCATTTGTAATCCAGGTTATATAAGGGTAGAGCTTGGCTACCCGTTTTCCTCTTTCGGGTTGGTGATGGGACCTGACCACATCAGCCTCTTACTCTTTTATGCTAATATTATAAATTGATTGATGTTATATTTATGATTGTTCAATTAGGATGGCATGATTTTCCTAGTTTTTTAATTGCTTAATGGTTGTTGAATGGCCTAGATGCGATTAGGCTCTTAGGAAAAAATAAATTTTTTATCCAATTAATCAACTCAAATTAAACTAAATAACTCATAACCTCACTTAAAGCCTAGGACATAAATCAAGATAATAAAAGATTTAGCAACCCCTTAGCTAGATGTTTTACATCTCATATCATGCATAAATCATATTGCTTCACTCTTGCTAATGGAAGGCTCCCACCTTTGCTAGAGAAAATGGCTTAACCTTTGAAAGCCATGGTGGAAACACACCCCCTTCTTTCTATCTTTGGCCCATAACCAATCTTCTCATGCATTAGGCATATAAAATCCCATAGCCTATGTCAAATAAAAATGTCCAAAAATTAAAAATAAAACTTAACAAAATTTGCATTAGATTAAGTCATGAATTCATGCCCTTCATGATATAGTCTCTTAGGGAGTCAGTTTAAGGACTTAATCTCCTTTCTAAATGAACAACAACCTAGCTATCTTGTAAAGCATAAGACTTGCTTATATGTATTTAAAATCATAGGAGTTAGTTGGCAGCCACCCCTAGGCGGTTGTAAGCCCAACAATCGGGTGGTTTACTCTATCTTGTGGAGGTATTCCATATACCCATTTTGCCTTAGATTTAGGTCATGCTCTGGCCCTCGCCAAAGCTCCCTAGATTTAGGATCTAAGATTGGTGTTTTCCTTTGCAGGCTATAAGAATAAATCCTCACCTCTTAGACATTTCTATAATCTTTTATTGTATAATTGTAAGCCCTAAATTTCTAATAAAATTTCAACTCAAACATATAATTTCCCTTAGTTTCAAATATATAAAACCCAATCATAGAATAGTTTTGGATGCTCACTAGGTTTCCTAGTATCATGAGTATCCCCTACTCATCTCCCTTAACTCCCTCCTCTTGCTCAATCCCTCTTTATTTTCTAAAAATAACCAATTGATTGATAGTCCTATCTTTGAAATCTTTGAAGACAACGATCATTTACCTTAATCGAGAGTATTCCAATGGAAACTCATTCTTTAGGATGTAATTAACTATGAGGGCTTGCCTCAATAGGGAACTTAACGAACCCAATTTAAAATAAACCTTACTTTACTTTTCCATGTAAAGTAAGGGAAAGATCTCTGGTACATTCGAAGACCCATTATCCTTTGGAGTCCTTATTAGGTGTTTAGGTCCATTGCAGGATGGTGACTTCTATCACCCGAGATAGTACATCATCCTTCAATGTCATATTTGATCACCCTAATAAGTACATTTGTAGATCTACGTGGTGTCCCAACCCCACCAAACATCCAAAATAAAACACAATAGATTTTTCTGGGGACTCCACTAGAGATGGTTCCTCTCTCCATCTTTGGTAAATGATCATTATCTCCAAGTATTGATAGTGGATTTGTATTTCATATAAGTCTAAGACTATCTTTCTTTTCTATTGGCACTAAGCTCATTTCATTTTTAAGCTAAGCTAGCCAACATCCTTTAAGTTTTAGGACCTCACTCCATGTAGGTCTTAAAACCCCTGTTGGGTCCCCCAATGGGTGATAATAAAATTAAATCAAAAGAGATGACTAAAGACCTTTTTCTTACCATCTCTATGGTAAGGTAAAGTTCATTCCACAAATAAGAAAAATAAATTCTTTATAAAAATATCACTTTTCAAAAGCACTTTCCAAAAGTTCACATAATAAAATACTTGCATAAGAACTTTTCACAAATATATATAACTCTACCTCATCTAACAATCTTCAAGATTGTTACATGTAGATATTTTCAAAATCAAAATAAAAAATTATCTTTTCAAAAGCACATATTCAAAATCAACATCCTCATTCAATATACCCAAATTTATTGAATGAAGGTTTCATTTCCAAAATAATTTCATAAAATAGAAACTCCATTCAATGTATCTTACATATGTTGAAGATTGGAGTTTCTCTCCCTTTTCAAAAAGCACATATTTAAAAATGAACATTTCATTCAATATACCCAAGTTTATTGAATGAAGGTTTCCTTTCCAAATAAAATCATGTCATAAAATATAAACTCCATTCAATATATCTTACATATGTTGAAGTTGGAATTTCTTTCCTTTTTTAAAAAGCACAAAAATTCAAGATAAGCATCTTCATTCAATATATCTAAAATTGTTGAATAGAGATTTCATTTTCAAATAAAATCACACCATTTGAAACTCCACTCAACACATTCCACATGTGTTAAGTTGGAATTTCCTTCTTTTCAAAAAGCAATAATCACACACAAAAATTTCAACTTTTAAAAAATAAAGTATTAGTGACTTCCATTTTTCATACCCAAATTTGTTAAGTGGAGATCTCATTTGCAAAGTATCATAAAAATCAAAATACATTAGAATTCCAGTTGACATACCCAAATTTGTCAAATGAGTGTTTTATTTTTCAAAAGAAAATTGAATATAAATTGGATTCTATTTAACACACCATATTTGTTAAATAAAACCCCCCCCCCCCTTTTTTCAAAATGAATTTGGACTTTACTTAGCATACACAAATTTGCTAAGTAAAGATCTCATTTCAAAACCAAAACAAAAATCAAACACACTTGGACTTTACTTAGCATACACAAATTTGCTAAGTAAAGATCACTTTTTTAAAATAACCAAAACTAAAATCAAACACATTTGGGCTTTATTTAGCATACACAAATTTTCTAAGTAAAGATCCCATTTTTAAAATCAAAACAAAAATAGATTTGGGCCTTATTTAGAATACACAAATTTGCTAAGTAAAGATTTCATTTCTAAATACACACATGATATACATCATGGACAAACAAGCAAAAATAAAATTATTTTCAAACATCTTATCTAGTATACCCAAATTTGCTAAGTGAGTAATCCCAAAATCAAATCTAACAATAAAATCAAATGACCCTCTATTTAACATACTCAAATTTGTTAAATAAAAAGTCCCCAAACATAGAAGTTGAATTCAAATATGAACCAATAGATGCATTAGAAGTCTCTCTCCAAAATATTTTGAACCCATTCAACATACACAAATTTGTTGAATGTGGGTTCTAAACTCAAATAAACTCAAAATCTCTCCTACAATTTATTCAAAATCTCTGCTAAATTCAATGAGCCCCACTTAACATATTCAAATTATTGAGTGCGTGTTCAAACTTTAAATCAAATCTAAAAAATTAGCAGAATACCAAGACAAAAAAATTTGATTTGAGTTTCTTCCCAATAATTGTAGAGTTTTAGTTTAGTCTCAGTTAGCTTTTTCTCAATTCAGTATAGTGAAAATGGATTCTCAAAAGTATGTTTTCGCCTTTCTCCTTTGGGATGGATTTTGCCTTGGAT
This sequence comes from Cymbidium sinense, assembly GCA_021442155.1. NCBI lineage: Eukaryota > Viridiplantae > Streptophyta > Magnoliopsida > Asparagales > Orchidaceae > Cymbidium > Cymbidium sinense. Next base: position 180,557,875 of record CM038214.1, on the reverse strand, counting down.
CGGGCCAGCCTCCCCAAACTAATTTTTCTCATCTAATACACTTTGGCCAAGGATTCAAGGGGGCTAGGATCACTTATGAGTGGGCAACCCTCACCACTGTCTGCAAGAATGTGGTGGCAGGGTAGAAGCTAGTCATCCATATTAAGATGCCCTCAGATTCTGAATTTCTCTCACTGAAGAGGAAGGTGGTAGAAGTTATTGCAATAACTGCAGTTCCAGTGCCTATATAGCTAGCTATTCCCATCACTACCCTAGTGTAGGCTAGTACCCACTCATTAGCTTCCTCTAAGGGGAAGGCTACCCTGGCTTTAGGGATAGTCTCTCCTACCTTTGAGGTAGGGTCTAGCTCCCATATTGCTACACCAAGCTGAACCTAGCATTGCAATATGAATCGTAAGATCAAGCGGCATCATGTGTGCATTGCCAAGGAGATGGAGACATTCTCTCACATTGCAGTAGAAGAGTCACCAATGGTAGTTTCTCTTTTGCTTACTTAGAATAAGTTCCACCCTATTTTCGGTTCTGAAGGGGAGGAAGATATCAGGAGGATAATAGTGTCACCTCCACCTCCAATTCATTATGAGGCACCTATTAGAGATAGGAGGAGATCATATGTTGGCCTTAGGGCAGTTTTGCTCCAAGTTGGCAGAGCTTATGGATGATCAGAGTCCAAAGCTAGTCTGATCTATGCTCAATTATCCCTCACAGTGTAGGTGAGTAGATCCAATAGGAGAGGGCTAGAGAGGCCCGAGTATCAGTGCACATTACTAATAGAGAAAGGTGAAGATATGCTAGGCAGCAACCTCTGTCATCATAGATTTCCTTGATTGGAGCACTACCCATGCCAGTCACACTGATAGTATAGTATTGACCGGTACAACCCATCATAGGAGGAGAGCCCTAGTATAGAGAGTGTTGGTGTTGTCTCCATCACACCACTCTACTCCACATCTACCATCACCAGTGTAAGTTCAATCTTCTATAGTTCCATCCAAAGCCATGAGAGCAGCATCAGGAGAGAAGAAAGCCCAACTGGTGATCCAACTATGGCCAAGGGATCCCTCTTCATCTACGATGCCGACTTAGGCGAGGGTGATCTATCCTGCTCGACCTCCTACTTTAGTTGCGGTGAAGAGGAAGTGGTGACCTCGTAGCATTGTAGTTGTGCCATCACCACCACCACCTCAGCAGATCATAGATATAGCAGCAACAGAGGGAGAAATAGATAGTTCTGTTGTCCCCATGGCGATAGATCCCTCATGGGCAGTACTCCATCCATAACAGTTGATAGCCATGAGCACGTGTCATCTAGTGAGTATAGCCCTCCAAGGGTTAGCACTTTAGTAGCAGGAGAGGTTAGGTGTACCTCTGGTCATGAGCATGATCCCACCACTGGTCAGCTGTGAGCATTTGTGCCTACATAGTTAGACAGCTCCTTGGATGATATCGTGGCATAGTATCTTACTAAAAAGAAAGAAATCCTAGGGTAGGATTGGTCTGACCTCAAAGAGGAGAAGGTTAGCTTTGACCCCAATGATGATGATTTGTTGGAAGAATTAACAGAGGTGCATATGATGGATACTAGAGGTTCTCTCCTTCGAGATCACCAGAGTTCAAAAGGTGTTGTGGTTGAACAGGATGATACAGCCTATTCGACTAAACACCTCCTTCAACAACTCAAACAAAAAGATGAGTAGATTGATAAAATGGGATAGAGACTTGAAGATTTGGTAGTGGTAGTTCTAGCACTTCAGAATCAAGCACCAGTAGTACATCCTACCATTATGGAGGCGTGGCTTGAGTTGTTGCATCTGGATCAACCCAAGAGTTCACCTCCAAGTGCGGGCTACTAACTTGTATAAGAAGGTAGTGGATAGTACCTCCATACAATAAAAAGATATCAAACTCTTGGTTGAACAACAAGTGAAAGAAGCGCTGGTGTAAGCCCGAGGTGGTTCATCAGTTTCAAAGAGTAGACCCTACCTAGAGGAATTCGATGTTATCTAATATCCTAAGGTTTGTTTGCCTCCTTCTTTCAAAAGCTTTGATGACTGCAAGAAACCTCGATAAAATATAGTGCACTTTAGGGCCAATTGTTGCAACACTTGTGGCAGTGATGCGTTATTGTTCCATCTCTTTATCAGTAGTTTAGCGGGCATAGCTTTTGATTGGTACGCTGAACTCCCCAATAATTCAGTGAAGTCTTTTGTTGAGTTGGAGCAACTCTTTGTTAAGAGTTTTGCTGGAGCTCAGCAAAGGGTAACTGTGCACAATCTCATTGTAGCATAACAATACCCCAATAAGTTCCTCATTAATTATATTCTTAGATGGCAAAATTTAAGCATGAAATGCGAACTACAACTGTCTGAACAGCATACTATTGAAATTTTTTTATTAAAGAATATTCATGACCCGGTCACCTTCATTCTTAAAGGTTTCATCATTAAGATATTTGAGAAGTTAATCAACAAGGTGGATAGTCTACATGGAGAGGCCAAATAGTTTCCTTTTCAAAATCGTCATTAAATCCAAAGGTATAGAAAGCTTATGAAAAGAAGCCAGGGATAGTAGTAGCATTGGATAAAGGGAAGCAACCGAGAGATTAGTATGAGAGACCTCGAGCTCAACATCCTTCACTTCCATCTCCTTTACCACCACCTCAGCCATCTTATTGACCACCACAGCAACCTGCACAGCCTTCATCGCCTCATCCTTAGCCATACTCTCAGTAGCAGTATACATACCCACCCCAAGTAGCTATCATCCACCTACTCTTTTGGATAAATTAAATAAAGCTTATTCATTTAAGAGGAAAGTAGTTAGGAAAATCTTTAAGAACCTCTTAAATAAACCTAATTTTCAACCACCAAAGCTTAGGAAGCCAAAGGAAGTGGGCAAGAGCAATGATCCTAACTTTTGCCCTTACCACCACATGTTAGGCCATGTTTTGGATGATTGCTTTATATTTAAGGACTGGCTTGAGCATAGCTACAAGGCAGGTGCCATAGTTATCCCTAAGAAATACCTAATGGAACAACCATCTAGTTCTATTAGGGTAATCTTTGGGGATACCTGTGATCCTCTCAAAATGAAAGAAGGTTGGGATATCTCTTTATCCTGAACATCTAAAAAGATTGTTTTTAAAATCTAGAAACTTTTCATATAGGTGCGTGAGTCAGCACCAGTAGAAGCAGCCCATACTTTCCTGGGATAGCCAAATAGCGCAACCATCGACTGAGTCCAACCTCCATTTTCAATAGTCAAGTTAGGAAGAAAGCTTGTAGACTTACATCTGCCAGACAAGTAACCACTGGGATGGCACACTAGCAAGGTAGTATGTCATCCCAACCTAGAGCAACTAATGAGTGAGTGCCACAGGGGGCTTTATCACACATCAAAATAGGTCGAGATAAAAGATAAATGTTTATTTTATGTGATTGTGTGTAGTTTGTGTTAGTGTTGTGTTACCAAAGGATAGGACACCTCTTGGGTTCCTTACACCTACCCTAAACACATGTTGGTGGATTTTAAGGAAAAATATTTCTAACCAATATGAAGAGATGGAATTTGAGATGAAAGAAATTTTATTGATAATTATTTTCAAATAAGATTTTTGGATAGTATTTCTTCAGGTAAATCCCATTGATTGGAAGCATAGGGTGTTCTCCCTTACAATTTATAAGCTAATAAGATCCTTTTTGGTAGGTCCTCTCTATGGCGAAAGGGCCTTCCCAAGATGGTTCAAACATACCTCCCATCTTTCGAGGGGAAATAATTGGTCTCTTTAGAACTAAAATAGGCTCTCCTACTTGAAAAACTATACGACGAACCAACTTGTTATGAGCTTGAATCATTTTGGCTTTATACAATTAGAGGTTCAGGCATGCCCAGAGGCATCTCTCCTCCAAACCTTTGAGCTCTTCTAATCGCAACTTGGTGTTCTTCTCCATTGTGATTTTACTACCAACAGCTATCCTTAATGATGGGAGTTGGACTTCTAATGGTAGAACGGCTTCAGACCCATACACTGAGAAGAATGGGGTATATTGAGTTGGAGTCCTGTATGCAGTGTGGTAAGCCCACAATCCTTCAACTAACTGCTCATGACACTGTTGCTCGTTATCGTTGAGTGTCTTCTTTAATATCTGGATGAGAGTTTTATTGAAGGCTTATGCTAAGCCATTTGCCCTCGGGTAATAGATGGTAGAATATCTCTAATCTATGCTATGTCTAGGAGCAAAGCTATTGATTTTAGTGCTCTTGAATGCTTTATCATTATTAGATATAATTCTTCAAGGCACCCCGAAACTATATATGACATGGATCTTAAAAAATTGGAGCACATGCTGACTTGTGACCTCTCTGAGTGGGAATGCCTCCACCTACTTGGAAAAGTAGTCGGTGGCAGCTATAATGAACCGATGACCCTTAAAAGAAGGAGGATCAATTGAACCAACTATGTTGGTACCCCCAACACTAAAATGGCCATGAGGCTAATGTAGGATGTAGAATTTTGGGTGGTTGGTGTAGGACTACACAATACACCTGACATTGGTGGCATCTCGTAGCTACATCCATGTAGTCTTTGATCATCGAAGGTCAGTAGTGTCCTAGTCTTTTTATCTTGGCTTTCATATGCAGACTGGATTGATGTGCTCTACATAAACTTGAGTGTACCTTGGTCATGATCTTATGGGCTTCGTGTTTGTCCAAAAAACTTAACTTCATATGATCAAAGGGTTGTCAGTGCAAAGTGTCATCTAAGATAGCATATGAGAGGGCTCTCTGGTTCACCTGATGGGCTAATGACTTCTCTTGAGGTAGTTTGTCTATATTTAGATAATCCATGAATGGTTGCCTCCAATCCAACTCCTTGCCCTTCTTGGCAATGATAACCTCCCCTTTAAGAGAGAGTCTCTTGATGAGTTCAGCATCAACAAGGGATAAGACTTGTCTATGTTTGACCCTTATTGGTATGGACTCATCTTTCGGATATGCCAACTCTTTGGCAAGCTTGGTAAATACATCTGCAATGTTATTCTCTCCTCGAGGAATCTTGTAAATGGTAACCTCTAGGATTTTGGCTAGCAACTCCATGGTATACTTGTGGTAATGATGGAGATTAGGATTTAGGACTTTGTAAGTCCCAGTAGTAATTTGGTTGATAACTAATTGATAATCCCAAAAGCTGTTGATGCTCTAGACACATAGTATAATGATAATTCTAGACCAATAATCAGAGCTTCATATTCGGTTTCATTGTTGGTGCATGGATTGGATTGATGATATGAGAATCTCATCACATCACGGTCTAGAGTTAGAAGAACTATTCCTACCCCTACCTCTCCTAGAAGAGTGGATTTTGGTTCTTCTTCTTTTTTGAATGGAAGCCGCACCATCAAAATACATCTCTCAGTGGTGAATGCTTGTGTCCCCTAAGTTCATGATTTGTTCATCGGGGAGGTCATCACAAAGCGAGGAATTAGTAGGAAGTGTGTGTGATGCTTAGAAATATGCTAGTGCTTGTCCTTTCACCGCACAAAGGGGTATAAAAGTGATGTTAAACTATGATAAAATCATGAACCAACGTGCCAACCATTTAGATAGCATCGACTGTGTTATGAGATATTGTAGTGGATTGATCCTAGAGATCAGATTCACCTTGAGAAAGCATATTATGCCATAGCTTTTGGGATGCAAAGATTAATGCTGGGTAGTGCTTTTCAATAGGTGGATAGTTTGCCTCAATAAGGATTAGATGATAATTGAGATAGTAGAGTGCATTCTCTTTCCTATTGTCATTAATTTGGGCCAACAAAGAGCTGAGGGAGTCGCCTAATACAATAGTATATAGTATGAGTGGCTTGCCCATGATAGGGGCTACTAGAACTGGCGGCGTCATCAAGTAGTGATTGATGTCTTTGAAAGTATGTTAGCACTTATCATCCCACTTGAACTTAGCATCCTTTTTGACAAGTACTGAGAATGGCTGACATCTTCTTGATAGGTTGAAAATGAAGCATCTTAGATATGCCAACCACCCTCGGAATGATTTGAGTTGAGTTAGACTTTTAGGGGGTGGCATTTCTAATATTGTCTTATTCTTCTTTGGATTAATTTCTATTCTATGATGTCGGATAATAAACCCAAAGAATTTTCCTGAAGCTACTCTGAATTTGCACTTGGAGGGATTTATTTTAAGGTTGGACTGCATTAACAATTCAAAAACTACTATCAAGTCAAAGAGATATTCTTCCTTTTCTTTACTTTTGACTACAAGATTATCAACATAATATTCAATCTGATGATGAATAAGTTTGTTGAAGATCCGAGTCATGCTCGCTAGTATGTAGCATTGATATTTTTAAGGCCGAAGGGCATGACCTTATAATAATAGATTCCGATCAGTTCAAAAAGTAGTATTTTCCTAATCTTTGGGGCCATCTTAATTTGGTTTTAGCAAAATGACCCATCCATGAAAGAGAATATTGCATGAGTTGAGGCAATGTCCACCATCAGCTCTAGTATTGGTAGTGGAAATTCATCTTTAGGACATGCCTTATTCAGATCCCTAAAATTGACACATATGTGAATTTGGCCATTCTTTTTCTTAACTGAAATGACACTGACTAACCAGGTAGGATATTTCTCTTTCCTAAGAAAACTAGCATTGATAAGTTTCTTGATTTTAGAAATAATCTATTATTCAAGTCTAATCGTGTGCATCTAGGAGCTTGTCTAATAGGGTTAGTATTAGGATCTATTGCTAGTTTGTGGACTGTTACATAAGGAGATAAATTGGGCATTTATTCATAACTACATGCAAAGCAGTCCTTAAGCTCAGTCAATAGCTTAACTAAGTCATTGGTTTCTTCTTCATTCAATAGGGAATTAATGTATGTCAGGCGTGGATCTTCTTTTTATTTCTAAGTTGATTTCTTTAAGTTCATCGATGGTCTCATTTGGATCATCTAAAGTTTCTAAACACACCTCCTCATATGAGTTAGCATGATTTGAAAAGAACCTATTAGACTCCAAATGATTGGTGATGACTAGGTTGTCATCATCAATTGGACCTATTGTCGAATCTAGTCGGTCTTATTATGGATGTCTTCTTTGGTTGTCCCATAACCTTTCAAAGTAATCCAACCTATGTTTAGATAAAGTATGTGGTATTAAACCTTCTTTTCCAAATTAAGAACACAAGGTGAATACCAATCAAAAGGCAATTGTATTAGATCTTTATATGAATCATCATCAAGTTCTACATCATCTTCCTAACTTGAGGATGATGCTCCCAATAAAAACATCTTTGGCTTCACTTCTATGGATGACTTGGGGGCCTCCTTAACTACCAAATCCTTAACTTTCTGAGAGGAACATGGGGTTAGAGCTAAAGTTCTCAACTACTACCTTACTATTCTACATATACTGACTTGGATACATTCATGCTTTGCTTGGAGGCCTGGTCTTCATCGCTGTCTGGCTCGAGTGTCATGTCCAATAGGACCCATTGAGAGGGGTTGATTAGCATGCTAACCACATGAGACTCATCACTTGAACTAGATTTTAAGTCTATGTGGATAGCGGGGGTACTCCTATGAGCTGGAACATAACTTCTACTTGCTAGCCACCAGTAAGGAGGTCTTAAGCATTTAGAACTGCCTTTGGATCTACCTCTTCCTCATCGTTGAGCCACCTACCCATGTGTTCATATGGAGGAACGAACTGTGGGTGGAATCTAACTTTAAGCTCTACTTCTTCCTCTGTGTCTATTTCTCGCACACTTATATTTTCACTATCTTTTTCTTTTTCTTCTTTTTCTTTTTCTTTTATTTTTTTAACTTTGACCATGTTTGCGAAATAAAATTTTTGATTTTGAGGAAGATAGTAGGTCGCATCCTCATGTATCTCAACCTCTCTAACTGAAAATGGCTTCAAGTCTCCTTTGGCACAGTATTCGATTCCACCTCTTTGGAATTTGATGCACTGATGTAGAGAGGATGAAACCATTTTATTCTCATGTATCCAAGGCCTACCGAGCAAAGTAGTGAAAGATGTATCTAAATCAATTATGTAGAACTTGGCTTCTTTCTTCCAATCATCTATCTCCAATGGCAACACTATGGAGCCTAAAGCCCTCTCACCTTGCTCATTGAATCCTTTCAACATCATCCGATCTCCTTAGAGTTTAGATATGCAATCCTCAGGTAGGCAAGAGTCTTTAGAGTCATAATGTTCATTGCATCTTTAGACTCATAATATTCACTGATGCACCTAGATCAACTAACACTCTAGAGAGTCTGAATCTGCCCATATCCATTGTGATGTAGAGGGGATGGTTGTGATTGATTATCCCAAAAAGAAGGTCTTCATCAGTGAATGTGACTCTATGGGCTTCTCTTGAATAACATGCCTCCTCTCTAATAGTGGTTAGCTGAGCTAAGCATATTTCTAGATCAAGAGGAGCCTTGATCAATGACTCCCTCATCTCTTTGGATAGGACAAGAGCATCATATATGCTTAGCTTAGTTGGTAACTTTCTCAGGTGAGCGAAGATATTATAGTCAACTTTAGGTTGGTCCTCCACAAATATATCTATAGGTGGAGAATTCCTATGGAGGGGCTATATGCTCGATTGAACCAATGACTTGCTTACCCTTATCTTGAGGTGCTACCCTAGGAGGTAAAACTTTACCACTGTGGAGTTTGACTTCAGTGACTTTATGAGATGATTTAGTTAAAATTTTTTCATGCTCATCAGGTCCACTTACGCTTCTCCCTGGGATCATCAGAGTTGGCTGACTCTAAATCAATCTCAATGGGCAAACTTGAGCGATTCTAAAATGGGTAATCCATTTCTAAAGTAGAAGAGGAATGATCAGAACTAAAGTTATTATTAATTAGATAGGGAGAGCTTTCTATAGGAATAAATTTAAGCAGATCATCAGAAGTGACACAAATGTAAGTGGAAACAACTTTCTTCATTGATTTCTTAGATTTGGATGGAGGTACAAAGTATAAATCAAGTAAAGTAAGCAGATTAAGGGACTTGGCACCCCCCTCCATCGATATAATATGGCTGCTAGAAGAAGAGCAGACTGGAGGAATTGTAGCTACAACTATGGAAAGAGTGCTGGAACTAGTCGGTGGTTGCGCTACTACACTATCAGGGAAGTGGAGGCTATCACTACTGCTGCTGGGCTCCTACCTCACTCAAGTTGTCCTTAGCAACTTACAAACCTTCCTTGGAGTTGGAGGTTTGAGCTGCCTCAGGAACCTGCAAGGGTAGTTTCCTAATCTTATAAATGATTTTCTTGGAGGTTCGGGATAGGGAGATATCTTAACCTTCCTTTGTCTTAAGAGGATCACATGTATCCCCAAGGATTACTCTAATAGAAATAGAAGGTTGTTCTAATAGGTATTCCTTGGGGATGATGATGCCACCGACTTGTAGCTTCACGCCATCATTAAAAGTAATTCAATCTTCTATGACATGGCCCCACATGTGGTGGTAGGGGCAATAATTTGGATCATGGCTCTTGCCCACTTCTTCTAGCCTCTTAGGCTCTAGTAACTATAAATCAGGCTTCATTAAAAAATTATTAATGATCTTCCTAACTACCTCCCTCTTCAATGAATAAGACTTATTCAATTATCTGCAAGAATAGTTAAGTAATAGTTACTTGGTGGCGGGTAGGAATACTACTACTAAGGATGCTAATGAGGAGGTGGTGGTGGGAGGTGGTCGATATGATGGAGGTGGTGGGTAGAGGAGGTGATAGAAAGCTATTGAGCTCAAGGCCTATCATGAACCTTTTCCCCTTATCCATTGTGACTACCCTACTTTTCTCAAATGCCTTAGGTTTGGGCTTAGTTGATTGGTCCTAGAAGGTAGCTATTTGGCTTCCTCTTGTAGACTAGCCACCTTTGATTGATTATCAAAGTTTTGAATGGAAAACCCTTGAGCATGAAAGTGACCGGGCCATGGAGGTTCTTTAGGAGAATCTTTATGGCGTGTTTTCCATACAATTGTGGTTCACATTTCATACTCAAGTTTTGTCACCTGAGAATGTAATCAACAAGGGACTCATTGGGATTTTGCTTTGCTACAATGAGGTCACCTACAATAACCTTTACTGAGCTCCAACAAACCTTCTAATGAAGAGGTGCTCCAACTAAGTAAATGTCTTTATCGAACCATTGGGTAATTTATAATACCAATCAAATGCAACACCTGCTAAACTGTAATTAATCAATCTAAATAGAAGGGTGTCACTACCTCCGGTGTTGCAACAACCGACCCTAAAATGTGCAATATGTTGGCGAGGTTTACCACTGCCATCAAAGATTTTGAAAGAATGAGGCACGAAACCCTTAGGATATTAGATTGCATCAAATTCCTTTGGGTAGTGTCTACCCTTTGGAAAAAATGAGCCACCACGGGCTTGTGCCAATGCTTTCCTCATCTATTATTCCACCATGTGCTTGATATCCTTCTCATGCATGGAGGTACTATCCACCACCTTCCTATGCAAGCTACTATTATCCTGATCTACTAGAGAAGTGCTCTTGGGCTGATCTAGGATGTGTGTTGACTCAGGATGATCTACCTCTATTAGTATATGTTTGAGAGGCTGGTTTTTTAGTGCATGGATGACTAATAAATCTTACATCCTTTTCTCCATCCAGTTGATCTAATCATCCTTCTATCTAATTTGTTGAAGGAGGTGCTAGGTTGAATGGATGACATCATCTTCTTCAACCACAATAGCTTCCTGACTTTGCTGGTCTCTATTAAGGGAGCTCCTAATATCGACCATGTGGACTTCAGTTGAGTCCTCCAAGAAATCATCCTCGGCGGTGATGAAACTAACCCTTCCCTCCTCATAATCAGACTGATCGCTTCCTAGGATTTCCCTCTTTCTGCAAAATATTGTGCTAAAATTTCATCTAAGGAATGATCTAACTGTACCGGTACAAACACTCATTACTGATCGGTAGTAGGGCTATGTTCACTGACAAAAATGCATCTGACACTGCTTGCCAGTGCTATCTCTAGGAAGACTATGCTCGCTAGAAAATACATGCTCATGTGGCTACCGATGGACTGCTGTCTCTATGGGGATCTACTATCATAGGAATTGAGGAACTGTCACCCTCCCCTTCTGCTACTACTGCTACTACAAACTGTGGTGGGGGTGGTGGAATGACTATGTGCTCTTGGGTTGCCATTTATTCTTCACCATAGTTGAAGTGGAAGGCCGAAAAGAAGAGCTCAACCTCACCTCAACTAGTGGAGTAGATGGAATGGGACCCTGAGGCTATAGCTGGATCACCAATAGGGATTTCTTCTCCCCTGATGCTGACTTATGTGCCTTGGCCAACATAGGAGATGCTAGAACATGTACTGGAGAAGGTAGACAATGAGCAGTGCTGTGTGTTGGAGACACCGGCTACCGTTCAACAGGAGCTCTTCTCCTATGAATAACTATGCTTGTAAGTACTATCAGTATAGTCAGCTCTGGTAGCCTACTAACCTAGGAAATCTAGAAGAACAAAGGCTGCCGACTACCGGGCATACCTCCCCCTCTCTCTCTTATATGCCTACGCTGCCACTCAGGCCTCTATGTATCCGGCTCTATGTATCTGATCCCTAACGCTCTTAAAGATCAAAGACCATGGGTCATACAATGCATCAAACTTTGAGCATCCTTGGACTCTTTCTATCTGGCCAATAACTGACCGTAATTTGGCATAGGGTCTCCTCCTCTCCCTAGTCGGTACCTCATAATAAGTTGGTGGTGGAGGTGATATTACAATCTTCCTATAGTCCTCCTCTCATCGAGCAGAGGGATATAATCTATTGCCACTAAGTGGGGAGACCTCAGGGGTGAACCCTCAACATGTGATGCTACCTCACCTCTACTGCTCATGATGTCGCTTAACCTTTAGACTCTTATTATGGCACTGAGTGCGGGTGAGTTGAGCAGGGCGAGCGCTAGAACCTACCTCAAAGGTAAGGAAGACTATCTCGAAGACCAAGATAGCCTTCCCTTTTGAGGGGACCTATGAGGAGGTGTCAGCCCTCGTCGGGGCAATAGGTTGAACAACTGATGGACCAGATAGGGGAACCACTGACACTGCTCGTGTTACCACCAAAACTAAAACTAATTATGCTGAAGATACTGCTCTCACTATGGGGACCTCTACTGCCTTCCTCTTTAGTGGAGCAAACTCAGAGTCAGAAGGCATGTCAAAGCAAATAAGTGGCATCTGTCTCACCACCTCCTCCCTACTATCTATTGTGAGGATAGTTCCCTCATAAGTAACTTGGATAGCCTCAGATCTATGATGAATCAAACACATGTAGTGGTGAGGTGAGCTTGTCTGATCAGGCCAAGTCAAGACCGAATGGGATGGAGAACATAAACTTGCTAGGAGCCATGTGTAATGAACTGAGCTAAATAGAAAGTGACTAGGCTGAAACTTACATTTATTGAAAATATAATTGAATCAATCCCTTGCTTTGGTATTCACCTTCAGAAATAATTTATAGACTTCATTTGGAAATTTGAACCCACACTCAACAAATTTAGTTATGTTAAGTAGGGATTATTGGAGAGATTCTGATATGTGAGGAGAATCTTTGCCATATGATTTTGATTTAGAACCCATACTCAACAAATTTAAGTAGGTTGGGTGGGGTTCAAATATGTGGAGAGACCGTTGAAGATATTTTTGTTGTGTATCTTGTTTGAAAATTTTAATTTTGAAAAAACTTTACTTAGCAAATTTAGGTATGCTAGGGAAAGGTTGTGATTGTTTAGAAATTTTGTGAAGAAAAACTTTGCTAGTGGTGGTTGATTCTGTGTGTGATATATGGTGATTTGATTCAAATGTGGGGCTTGTTACTTAACAAATTTGGTATGTTAAGTAGAGGCCAAATGTGTTTGGCATGTGTTTTAAAATGAGACTCTCACTTAACAAATTTAGTATTTTAAGTAAGAGCCAAATGTGATATGATTTGTGTTTGAAAATGAGACACTCACTTAACAAATTTGGTATGTTAAGTGAAAGTCAAATGTGATATGATTTGTGTTTTGAAAATGAGACTCTCACTTAACAAATTTGGCATGTTAAGTGGAAGTCAAGTGTATTTGATAAGTGTTTGAAAATGAGACTCTAACTTAACAAATTTGGTATGTTAAGTGGAAGTCAAGTGTATTTATGATTTTTTTTTTTGAAAGAGGGGAAATCTATTTAACAAATTTGGATATGTTAAATAGAGTTCAATATATTTTTTGTAAATTTTGGAAATGGGACTCTCATTTGACAAATTTGGGTATGTGAAATGAAGTCCAAACGTATTTTGATTTTCAAGACTTTGGAAAAGAGGAACCTTATTTGACAAATGTGAGTGTCAAATAGAATTCAACTTGATTGATTTTCCAAAAGAAAGGGGAATTCTCATTTGATAAATTTGTGTATGCCAAATGGATTTCAAAATATGTCTTGATTTTGTCTGTCGATTTCTTGCTTTTGAAATAGGGAAACTTCAACTTTAGCATATGTGGAATATGTTAAGTGGACTTTCAATTTTATGTTATGCTTTTATTTGAAAATAGAATCTTCATTCAACAAATTTGAGCATGTTGAATGGAGATAGTAATTTTTAAAAGCGTGCTTTTGAAAAAAAGGGAAACTCCAACTTTAGCATATGTGAAATATGTTAAGTGGAGTTTCAATTTTATGCTATGATTTTATTTGAAAATAGAATCTTCATTCAACAAATTTGAGCATGTTGAATGGAGTTAATCATTTTCAAAAGTGTGCATTTGAAAAGAGGAAACTCAACTTTAGCATATGTGAAATTTGTTAAGTGGAGTTTCAATTTTATGCTATGATTTTATTTGAAAATAGAATCTTCATTCAACAAATTTGAGCATGTTGAATGGAGATAGTCATTTTCAAAAGTGTGCTTTTAAAAAAAAAAAATGATGTTGGTCTTGATTTTGAAAAGAACCTCCGTGTGACAATCATGGGGATTACTAGATGGGGTTTGGTTATATGAGTTTTGTGCTTTTTGAAAATTTTGTGCAAGATTATTTGTTTTGTGAGTTTTGAAAAGTGCTTTTGGAAAGTGGCATTTTGCAAAAGTGTTTATTTTAAACATTAAGATGAACCTTGCCTCACCAAGCTAGTGGAAAGCGGTTCTAAATTTTTGTCATCTCCTTTCATGAGTTAATTTTATTTATTTATTTTTATTGGGGAAATCTAATAGGGTTTCAAGACCTATAAGGTGAGGTGATAAAACCTAGAGGATGTTGGCTAGCTTACTTAAGAATGAAATAAGCTAAGTGTGAAGAAAAATAGTCTTAGACTTATATGAAATATAAGTCCACTATCGATGCCTAGAGACAACAATTATCTACAAGAGATGGAGAGGAACCATCCACAGCGAAGTCGCTAGAAAAATCTATGGTATTTATTTTTAATTCTATGTGTGTGTGTGTGTGTATGGGTGGGATACCATGCAGAACTGAGGGTGTACTTTTTAAGGTGATCAGGTATGACATCAAGGAATAGTGCACTATCTTGAAAGATAAAAATAACTACCCTAAAATGGACCCAATCATCTAATAAGGACTCCTAAGGCATGATGGGTCTTCGAATGTACTAGAGATTTTTCCCTACTTTACATGGATGAATAAAGCAGGGTTTATTTAAACTAGGTTCTAAAGTTTCCTATAGGGGTAATCCCCCATAGTTAATTACATCCTAAGGAAGGTGAGTTCCTTAGGAATACTCTCGATTAAAGTAAGAAATTATTCTCCAAAGAATTCAAAGGTAAGACTATCAATAAATTGGTTATATTTAGAAAATCAAGTGGGTTAGATCAAAAGGAGAGACTTGTTATCTAAGAAAATGAGTAAGGGATGCTCATGATACTAGGAGACCTAGTGAGCATTCCAATCTATCTTATTATTAGGCTTTATATGTTTGAAATTGAAGGGAATTATTTATTTGAGTTGAAAAAAGAAAGCTAGGACTTATAATCCAACAATACAAAATTGTGGAAATGCCTACAAGGTGAGGATTTATGCTTATAGTCTCAGGGGAAATAGTGATCTCAGATCTTAATTTTAAGGATCTTTGGCGAGGGCCAAAGTACATCCTAAATCTAAGGAGAAAGTGAGTATACTATTTACCTCCACAAGAGAGTAAATCACCCGACTACTGGACTTATAACTACCTGGAGTGGCAGCTAGCTAACTCCTCCTACATTTTAAAACCATGTGGTCAATTCATATGTTTTGTAAGATGGTTAGGATGTTATTATTTAGAAAAAAACTAAAGTCTTTAAACCCACTCTCTAAGAGACTAGAGCATGAGTAGTATGAATAATGACTTTGTCTAATGCAAATTTTATCAATTTTTATTTGATTTTGGACTCTTTATTATGATACAGGCCATAGGATTTTATATGCCTAAATGCATGATGAAATAGGGTTATTGGCTAAATCAGAGAGAAAGAGGTGTTTTCCACCATAAGGGGGTCAAGTATTCCCATATCGTGCAAGGATGGAAACCCTCTCTTAGTAAGAATGAAACAAGATGATATGCATGATATTAAACATATATCATTTAGCTAAGGGGTTGGTAAATCTTTAATTATCTCAATTTAATACCTAGGCTTTAAATGAGGTTATGAGTTATTATAGAAAATTTAGTTATGAGTTGTGATTGGGGTAAAAAGTTCATTTTTCCTTAAGAGCCTAAGTAGATCCAGGCCACACATTAAGTCATCATATATGAAAAAACTAGGAAAATACATGCCATTTCTATTACACAATTGTAAATAAAGCATCAATCAATTTATAAACTCAACGTGAAAGAATAACAGGCCGGTACGGTTGGGTACCACTATACAATCCAAAAAGAGAAATGGATAGCTGAGCTCTACCCTTATATATCTTGGTAATGTAGAAGAATAATTATAATTATAAATGAATAAATGTTATGGGGGGTCTTCATATCTTCATATCTTCATATCTTGGATTTTCTTTGTTCAAAGGCATCATGGGGCCTCCCAGGCCAAAGCTTTCTAGCCTCCACTCATCCTAATCCCGTCATAACACTTAACCAAATTCCTAATGCATAATTACATTAAAAATAAGAAAAGTAAATCTGATTACACTTGCAAAATAAGTGTTAGCTAAACACACCATACAACCTAAGTAGTTATTTGTTTAATTTAGACTTAGCATCCTTTGGGTAACCAAGTCCACGTCTAGTATAGATTATGTTTAGGGGTTAAGTAACTTGCAAAAGAGAGCATTTTATATTTATTTTAAGCACCCCTTAAGCATAATCTCCTATAGAAAATATAATTAGGCTAATCATGGTCTAACATCCAGTCTACGAGCATACACCCTAACATCTAGTCTACAATAGTATATCATAAAACCAAACATACATCAAACCATGCACCACCCTAACATAAAACTAGAAGTGGTGACTTAATCTAATGTGTGTATTAAGGCTCGTGTGGTATGTTCTTACTAGGCTTTAGAGTTGTCATTCTCTAAGTATGGAGGACATTTAATTATAAATGGTGGTTTCAATTCAAATGATTTAATTGATTTGTAAATTTTTACTTAATTTTTTATATTGTTTCATTTTATCTTATACTAACAACTAAGAGTTATAATGGGAAGAAAAGAGAGGATCACTCTCTTTCATCCCTACCTTAAGTCACATCTAAAAAAAATTAATTAATCAATTCTCTTTAATGAATGGCTTATTACATATTTTAATTAGTCCAAGGTTTATGTTCACTTTAAATAATCCATTCAATAAGAAAGGCATCTTAAAATTATTATTAATTATTATCACCTAACACATGTTTGTTCATTTCTTTCCATCATATATAGCATGCATATGATTAAGTCCTAAACATAACTATACATGAAATTTATATCTTACCATAGTTAAATGATGAAAGTAAGCAAGTGTACTTGTAATTAATGTCTCATTTGGTTGAATTATTTGTCATAGTAATTTAAAGCTCTATCTAAATTCTTATACAAAGCACAAGAAAAGAACTCTAAATCATATGACTAATCAATCAACCAACCACTTGAACAAAATATGAATGCATGACTTTTAATAGAGAAGAGGGGTTTTCATTCATTAGCTAAATACACATTCAAATGTATGAAAGTTTTAAGCAAGTATGTTTGCCATTGTTGACACCAGGGGAGTGAGGTAGGAACCTCCTTGGGGCTACTTAAAGCCGTGCATCCGGAATGTTCAGACTAATATACTTGCTATTCTTAAATACATATGGATGTATAAACAACTATAAGAATAGAAAACACCATGCAAAAATAGAGTTTAATTTATTTAGTCTATTTGTGTAAATGAATTAAGCTCTATCTAAATTCTAATGTTAAAGTGCATAAGAATGAAATCAAACAGGTACGTTGCCATTATTCTGCACTAGGGGAGTGAGGTAGGAACCTTCTTTGGGCTACTTAAAGCCGTGCATCCCCAAAATGTCCAGACTAATATACCCATTAACATTCAAACTTATGCAAGTCAACATATGAATGTAAGAAAGAGACTTCACTTCATACACTAAGCATATATTCACATGCATCTCCTATCTGTATAATTATAATCACAATATATATATATATATATATATATATATATATATATATATATATATATATATATATATATATATATATATATATATATATCATTATTAATAAGCTTTTGAAATTACATTTGAGATTTAATAGTGATAACACACATATTTTTAATTAAGCCAACACATGCAAATTGACAGAAAGGAAATCATCTTCATTTAATTAATTTGAAAGAAATGAATGCATGACTACAAGTGGCATACAATATTTTAACATGATTGGAAAGAAATAAAATAACACAAGCATGTGATTTCATTCAATCCAACTAATTCCTAAGGACAATCACATTAAACAAGCTTATTTAAAATAAACCAAAGTTTCTTAAAACCATTTTTTGATTTCATGTTTGATTTGATTTAAGAAATGTGAAAGAGGTTTGGTAATCTTAATCCATTCCCCATATGTGTGAGTTAAATTGATTTAATGAAAAGCAATTAGGTTGATTTTATGGCTTAATTAGGTTGAGGTATGAATTAAATCAATTAATTAAACCCTTACCTATATCACCTTAAGTTAAATAACTAATTAATGATGAGACAACATGATATGCAACAACATGAAAAGTAAATTAGTAATGCTCCTAAGAAATGAAAGGGGCCTAATGCAATTGGCTCATAATTAATAATTAATTAAGCTTAAGTGATGTAATTAATCACTTTTATGATTTTCTCACTCATATAAGCTAATCAGAATTTCATTAAATTTCTTTAGACTATTAAACATCTAGAGAACTACCCAAGATTGATTAATCAAAGTTAGAATGAATTAAATTTTAAATTAATTTAATTAAGCCATTAATTAGTTAATTAAATCCTTTGATTATATTTTAATTAGGATAATGAAATTAACTAAGGGAAAGAGATCAAGAAAGAGGCCTCAATCTCAATCCTAAGTCATTTCAAACAATTAGGCTCTAAAATAATTAAATTCCTTTTCTTTTAATTGATTAATTAAGTGGCTAATTAATTTATTAAACTTTAATTAATTTGAAACAAATGAAGAGGATTAATAAAATGGTCATAAAGAATAAACCTAAACCATTTCCCTAAGACTTTTCAATGTTAATAGATGGCAATAAGCTTAATTAATTAATTAATCCACTATTCATTTACTTAATTATCATTAATTAAGGTAGGAGAGTAATTAAGGCTTAATCAATCAATTTTTCTAATTAACTATACAATAAATTCTAATAAAAATAGGAGAGCTAGAGGTCATCCCCGTAAACATCTCTGGAAAGTTTGAAATTAAATGGATAATTAATTAAAGAGTAATTAGGCTAATTAAATTTTTAATTAAACCTTAATTAAGCATGAATTATTGTTCAAAATTAAATAATAATAATTTTCATGGATTCCCCTTTGAAATACCTTTAAATGAGCCCTCATTTATATTTTTTGGATTTTCTAAGATTAGTTATGAATTTTAGAAATTTTAGCCTCAAAATCAGTTTAATTAAACTTAATTAACTTCCTAACTTCATCGGCGCCACGTGGCTGCTGAGGCGGTGCTCTGACACAGCTTTCCATGTGGTGTGATGGGATAGGCCATTTAAATTGTCAAATCGGATCGACTTGAATTATGGGGACATGCTTTCACTGGACCATCGATCTAAGTGGACCACGATTAAATCCTGTAGTTAAGGAGGATTAAATTAAGGATTTTGACATGATTTGATCATGGCTATCTATTCCAATCACACAGAATGGATAGCACATGATCCATCTTCGTATGAGCGATGAACGATAGAGCCTGTCAACCATGGATCAGTTGACCTGAGCGCACCTGAGTTCAAATCCACTTCAAACTCAACCCACGCCTTCATGTAAAGGATCCACAAGGATCCAACGGCTAGGATGGGCTCAAATGTAAGTTCGCTTCAAAAAAGACCAACATATTTTCATCTAAGGATCAATTTTGAGAAATTACCTCATCAGAGCTTATGATTGGCGGTTCCAATGATTGAGGTAGTTTCATTTGGTAGAAATGAAGCCCTGTTGAGCCACACGAGCTTTAATTTAAGGTGGTTTGCTCTATGGACCAAGGCCCTCCCTTTGAGCATTCGATCTTGATCAAAGTATGGCTTCCGGTGGCTTTGGAACTCAAGGGATGATTTGCTTGGCTTCGATTAGGTGTGGTGAAGGTGTGTGCAAGTTTGTGGGTTTGAATCAAAGGGGGTCTCCCTTATTTTAGATTTCACACGAGAAGAATGGATCAAGAGGAGGTCTCCCTTATTTTAGTTTCACACAAGAAAGAATGATCAAGGGAGGTTTAAAATTGAGGATTTTTTGTTTTCACTTGGGGCTCGAGTGTAAATGGTGATGAATCCTGCTCGAATTAAGGGAGTATAACCCTCAATTATGTGTGATGGACAGATGGGGTCCGTCCCTGAATTTCTATCGATTCATCATCATCGAAGCATCGAAGGGGTCACCGTCAGCTCCACGTGGCATGCTAGGGTTAGAGGAAGTTATGGTAGGGAGCTTAAGGAAAGATTTAGCATGGGGGGTTGGGGTCCTTTGGGTGCTCGATTTGGCTTGAGATGGGAGGAGGTGAACTCCCCTTGGTCCATGGCTGATCCTAGCTATTCTAGGGTGGGATAGAAAGCTTAGGCACACCCCATTTGACACTAGGATGGTTGCCCAAGTGATGGGAGAGTGGACTTTACTTCTTATGGAAAGAATCCAATGTGGGGAGGTTTGTCCAATTATTAATTCCCTTGTCTAGGGTCCACTTAGATTTGGGCTAGTTTGGGAGTGATCTAGGACTAGTTTGGGTTAGGTTTGGCCAATTCCTATGGTCCCATGGGTTGGTTTGGATTCATTTGGTCAAATGGGCTCTTATGGGTTCATGTTGGGTTAGGTTGGGTCAAACCAAGGCTTGGGTTAGGTTTAAATGATGATTTGAAGAGTTTTGGTTCAAAATGGTTTAGATTAATTTGGCTTAGCGATTTTGGCTCATTTGGATTCAAATAGATCAAATGGGCAAAGTTGACCAATTCAACAAATTTGACCAAATTGGGTTGGGTTAGGTGTTGGTTCATGTTCAATTGTTGATTGAAAATGATTGTAGGTTTGGTTTGATTTGGTTTTTAGATTTTGGCCAATTTGACCTTTTAGATCAATTTAGATTTGAGTTCAAATTGGTCAAATTAGGCTCAATCATGGCTTTGGTTTAGTTCAATAAATGATTTGGAATGAACTTGAGCCATTGGTTGCAATCAATTTGGATCAAATCATGATTTGACCCATTTTGGCTTTTAGGCCAATTTGGGTCAACTTAGGTCAAATCATCAATTGGACTTGGTTTTTTCTCAATTGAGGGTTTGATCATGTTCAATCATTGATTATGATTTGGTTTAAATGGTTTCAATCAATTTGATATATGGTGGGATTTGGCTAGTTTAGGTTTCATTTAGGCTAAAGGTTGACTTGGTCAAAGGACCAAGTTGACTTGGTTTGACCATTCAAGGTAGTTAATCACCCAAGATGATTGTTGATCATGATATGAAGTTTGGATGGGCTTGGTTTAATCCAATTTGGGTTGGATTAGAACTTGGCTCAAAATGGTCTTTTAGGTCATTTTGGGTCAAGTGGACCTAAATGGGTCAATTAGTTTGGTTTTGGCTTGATTCAAGTTTAGTTGAACTCACATATGAGCCTAGGATGAAAATATAAATCCAATTGCAATTAGTTTGGAGTCAAATGGATTTTGGTTCATTTGACAATTTCAAGTCAAAAGGGGTCAACATGGGCTTGACTTGAGTTGACTTGGATTTGGTTTGATAATTGTAGTTTATATTTATATTTGGGTAAATTATTGAAGGAATGATTGACTCATGAAGAAATCCATGGGTTTGGGTCGATTTGGATATCATTTAGCCAAGTTCAAGAAATTGGCTAAAAGGCTAAATGGAAATTTGATTTGATTTGGGTTTGATTTTGGCCATTTGGATTTATATTTCATTTATATTTGTGAATATAAATTATGATATAAATGTTTTTGAGAAAATCACTTGAGTTTGGAGTGATTTGGAAGCATATTTGACCAAGGTTAAGGTTGTAAGTAAAATGGCTTAAGTAGGGAATTAATTTGGTTTGATTTATTTTTGGTCATTAGAGGGTAGGTTTCATTTATATTTGTAGATATAAATGAAGGAATAATTGGTTTATAAAAAAATCAATTGAATTTGGGTTGAGATTTGATTAAGCTTATGGAGGTAAGTCTATATGGCTTAAGAAAGGTCTTGATTCAGTTTGATTTAGTTAGATTTGGTTTGGCTCATTTGAATTTCATTTATATTTGTGAATATAAATGAAAGAATGATTGATTTATAAAGAAATCAATCAAGTTTGATTTGGTTTAAAAGGGGTTTTGGTTAAGCATATGAGGGTGGTTCATAGAAGGAATTTTGGAATTTGAATTTTATTTTGGGTTCTAATCATTTGATTTGGAATTTATTTAAAATTTGATTTGAGATTGAATAGATATTTGAGAAAATCAATTGGGTGATTTGAATTTGGTTAGGCTAAGTCCATAAGATAAAATCAAAGGGCTTAGAAAGGTTTTAGTTTGAATTTGATTATGGGTTTCAATCATTTGATTTGGAATTGATTTATGATTTGGATTTGAATTGGTAGTTTTGTTTGAGGAAGTAAGCATGGATTAGGTCTAAGGATATAGGGTAGGCAAGTTTTCCTAAATCCCTAAGGCATGATCTATTCTTGTGGCTAATCCTTCTGAGTCTCTAGCCTTAGGTTAAGTGTTCACCTAATCACTAGAAGTGTCTTAAGACTAAGGAACTCTTATTGTCTATAGGAGTCCTAGATCTATGATGAGGAAGTTGAGAACTCACTCCAAAAGTGAGGTCAATAGGTTTTTTAGGGTTAGTTTTATGGTTTAGGGTTTAGGATTAGGGTTTAGGATTTAGGGTTTAGGATTTAGGGTTAGGCCATTTTTCTTAAAATTAAGTAAACCAGTAGGTTTAGGTTTATTTAGTTTATTTAGATTATTTTTTATTTATTTTAGTTTATTTAATTTTTTTTATTTTTATTTAGGTTTATTTTTTATTTTTATTTAGTTTTGTTTATTTATTTAGATTTAGGTTTTTTATTTTAGTTTATTTTTTAAGTTTAGGTTTATGTTTATTTTTTAGTTTAGTTTTATTTTTATTTTATTTTTTAGGTTTAGGACTTATTTTTTTTTTAGGTTTAGGTTTAGGTTTTTATTTTATTTTTTTTAAGTTTAGGTTTTAAGTTTTTATTTTAGATTTATTTTAGGTTTTATTTTTTTTTAGGTTTAGGTTTATTTTAGTTTATTTTATTTTATTTAGTTTAGGGTTTAGGTTTAGGTTTAGGTTTTATTTAATTTAGTTTAGTTTAATTTAGTTTAGGTTTATGTTTATTTTATTTTGTTTATTTTAGGTTTAGGTTTTTTTTAGTTTAGGGTTTAGGTTTTATTTTTTTATTTATTTTTAGGTTTAGGTTTTTATTTAGTTTTATTTTATTTTATTTTTTGGTTTACTTTATTTTATTTTACTTTTTGTTTTTATTTTATTTAGGCTTTTTATTTTTAGGTTTATTTTATTTTTTTAGTTAATTTAGGTTATTATTTATTTTATTTTATTTTAGTTTTTATTTTTTATTTTATTTTATTTTTAGGTTTAGGTTTAGGTTTAGGTTTCATTTATGTTTTTTTATTTTTTATTTTTTTTTTAAGTTTAGATTTTTTTTATTTTTATGTTTTTTTTAGTTTAGGTTTATGTTTTTAGGTTTTAAGGGTTTACGGTTTAAAGTTTAGGGTTTAGGGTTTAGGGTTTAGATTTTCAATTTAGGGTTTAGGTTTTAGTTTAGGGTTTAGAGTTTTTGGATCTATTTTTTTAACAAAGAACAAATTCAAATTCAACATCTCTTCTTTTCGATTTCATCAACCAAGTAACAAACCAGGGAAGTGAGGTAATCAAATGACCTCCTTGGGGCTAACTAAAGCATCGTGTTCCCGAGATGTCCAGACTATATACCCATTACCATTCAATGTTATATAAATCAACACATGAATAAAGGAAAGAGAACTCAACCTTCATACACTTAAGCTATAAGCACATGCATTTCTTATGTATTTATAACTAGCATCATAACACATATTATTCATTTATAAGCTTTTGAAAAATACATTTGGATTTAATAGTGATAATACCAATGCATATATTAAATTAAATCAACACATGCAAGCTTACATAAAGGAAATCCATTTTATTTTACTTGATTTTGAAAAGATGGATGCATGAATTCAAATGACATACCAAATTTAACATGATTGGAAGAGGACAATCAAATATAAGCATGTGATTCATTCAACCAAACTAGTTCTTAAAGATAATTAAATCAAATAAGATTTTTAAAAACAAACCAAAGCTTCTTTTTTTAATTAAGTTTTGGATTTGATTTGATTTAAAGAGGAGAAGAGAAATAATCACTTGCTATTTTAAACCCATTACATAAGTGATTTGATTTAATTTAAGAAATGTAATTAAGTTAATTTTATGGGTTAATTAAGTTGAACCCTAATTGAATTAATTACCCTTACCTAAGTCACCTTAAAGTAATTAACTAAATAATTATGAGCCAACATAATTTGCATGGAAAATAAACTTGCAATGATCCTAGGAAATAAAAGGGGCCTAATGCAATTAGCTCATGAATAATAGTTAATAAGATTAAGGGACTTAATTAATTACTCTTATGGTTTTCCCACACATGTGGACTAACCACAATTTTATTAAACTCCTTTAGTTTATTAAACACCTAAATATCTACCCCATGATTTAATTAATTAGGGTCTAATGTGATTATAATTTCAATTTGATTAAGTGATTTAATTAATTAGCTAAATCTTAATTAATTTCATTTTTAAAAAGGGTGAAATGAACTTAGGGAAAGGGGTCCCAACCCTATTCCTTAGTTCACTTACTATTGAACAATGATTAATAAACTTAATTAACCAATTTATTATTATTCATGGGATTAATTAATCATTAATTAACTTAAAAGAGTAATTAAGGTTTAATTAGTCAATTTTCCTAATTAAGTGAGGAATAAATCTCAAGAAAATCATGGGAGGCAGAGGTCATCCCATTAAATTGACCCACAAAATTTGGGATTAATTGCTCAAGTAATTAAAAAGTAATTATGCTAATTAATTTTGTAATTAAACCTTAATTACTGTTCAAAATTAGTTAATATCATTTTTAATTAATTCTCTTATGAAATTCCTTTAAAATGAGTATTTATTTGCATTTTTCTATTTCTCTATGATGTTTTATGATTTTTAGAAGTTTCAATCATTAAAAATGATTAATTAAGCCTAATTAAATCCTAATCCCATTGGCACCACGTGACGTGCTGACGCAGTGCACTTTCATCGTGGCATCACGGGATTGGCTACTTAGAAGTTATCCGACTCAACACCTACGTGGCGTGGATGGCTTTCTTTGTCTTCTCTAGATCGGATGACTATGATTAATTCCACAGCTTAATAAGATTAAATCATACCGATCTAGCAGATCTAATCATGACTATCCATTCCAATCGCGTGGAATGTTCAGTACATGACATAACTTCACTTGAGTGAGGGAAAATGTAGTCCGTCCATCATTTCTCACTTGATCTGAGCTTACCCGAGCTCAGATCAACTCCAAAAGGATCCCGCACCTTCATGACATCGATCAGAGGGGATCCTACGGTCAACATCACACGAGATGTAAGTTTTCTTCAAAAAGCTCCAACCCATTTTTTGCCTAAGGATTGGTTTTGGAAGCATACCTCACTGGAGCTCAAGTGGCTTGAACAATTAAGGAAGCTTCATCTAGTGGAGATGAAGCCCTGTTGAGCAGGTAATTGGATCAATTACTCAACATTCACTCAAAAGGCCACAAACTGATGATTTGGAGCTCAACTTTGATTGAAGTCCCACTCCGGTGCATGGGAAGCATGGGAGATGATTCGTTCTTGCTTGATGAGGCCTAGGGAATGTTCGTGCAAAGTTAATTTGAGTTTGATGCAGAAATGGGAAAGTTAAGTCAGAAATAGGAGTGTCCTATTTCAGGATAGAGAATGGCATTTTCTGATTGAGGAACGAGCTTGAGAGCTTAGGGAATGGCTCTAGTGGCCCTTCTTAGGTAGCTAGGGCTCTGAGGAATGATTTTTGTGTGTGTTTTAGTGGAAATGAGGGGGTGTATACCCCCTTCATCTTCATCAGATAGTGGATCAGTTTTGGCTTCTAGTGGCGCCATCTCAGGGAGTCGTGGGTGGTATGGAGGAGGTGAGTTGGCTCAGCTTAGATGGTTGAAGGTGCGGAGGTGGCTGCCAAGGAGGAATCATGGGTGTCATATGGGTTTCAAATGCTCCAATGGTGAGGGTGAGGTGATTTCACCTCCCATGGGTCATGGCCGACCCAACCACCCCTTGGGTCAGGTTGGGCAGTGTTCTAGGTGCCTAGGTGGACCATTGGGAGAGTACCAAGTGGCCAAAGAATGGAAATGACCACTTACATGAATGATTTGTCTTATGTGATGCATTTGACCCAAGTGTAGAATGATCATTTGGCATTGGATTTGATTTGGGTAGATTTGAAATGAGCCAAAAGTAGGTTAGCCCAAATATCAAGTCAATTGGAGTTTATTTAGTTAGGTTTGGTTCAATTTGACTCATTTAGGTCAAATTGGTTTGACCCAATTTGACCAATTGGTCAAATTGGGTCAAACCAAGTGTTGGGTCAAGTTCATATGATCATTTGGGAAGTGTTGGTTTAATTGGTTTGGTTTAGTTTGGCTTAGATTTGATTTTAGTTCATTTGAATTCATTTGGGTCAAATGGTTAAATTTACCAATTTGACCAAGTTATTTGGCTTGGGTTGGGTGTTGGTTTGGGTTTAGTTGACCAAATGAAGATGATTATAGGCTTTGGTTTCAATTAATTTGGATTTGGTTTCATTTAGGCCAACTTGAACCTTTAGGTCAATCTGGCCAATTGGGTCCAATCTTAGCTTTGGTCAAGTTTAACAATCAATTTGGAATGAACTTGAGCCATTGGTTACAATCAATTTGGTTTATGTTTTGATTTGACCCAATTTAGTCTTTTAGGTCAATTTGGGTCTATTTGGGTCAAGAGGGCCAATTGGGTTTGGTTTGACTCAATTGAAGGTCAAGTCATATTCAAATATTAATTTTGATTTGGTATGAATCATTAGTTTCAAGGGATTTAGCATAGGTTGTAATTTGTCTAGTTTGTGTTCATATGGGTTAAGGGATTGACTTGGTCAAATGACCAAGTTGACTTAGTTTGACCCAATTTATGATAATTGATCAACTTAGAGTGATCAACAATCATGATGAGAGATTTTGATGGGCTTGGTTCAATCCAATTTGGGTAGGATTAAAACTTAGTTGAAATAGGTCAAATTGGCCAGTTTGGGTCAAGTGGACCAATTGGGTTTAGTTGGCTTGATTTTGGGTTGATTTTGATTTAATTGAATTTATATAAGGATTTGAGATTGATATATAAATTCAATTGCAACTGCCTTTGGTTCAAACGGGTTTTGGTTTATTTGAACATTTCAAGTCAAAAGGGTTAAGTTGGGTTTGGCTTGATGATTGTAGATTTCATTTATATTTATGAATATGATTGAAGGTATGATTGATTCATGAAAAATCAATTGAATTTGGATTTTGGAATGAAGGAATTTGGCCAAGTCCATGGAGTTGAGTCATGTGGCTCAAGTTTGGATTTTTATTTGGTTTGATTTAAATGTATATTTTATTTAAATTTGTGAAGATGATTTAAAATATGAATGATTTGTGAGAAAATCAATTGAGTTTGACTTGATTTGGATTAAGATTTGGCTATGTCCATGGGATATGTCATATGACTAAGGAAGGGTTTTGATTTAATTTGATTTAGTTTGATTTAGTTTTGATCATTTAAATGTAGATTTGATTTTTATTTAGGAAGATGATTGAAGATATAAATTGATTATGAGAAAATCAATTGATTTTTTATTGATTTCGATTAATATATGGCTATGTCCATGGGATAGGTCATATGGCTTAGGAAGGTTTCAAGTTTGGATTTGATAATGGGCTTCAATCATTTGATTTTTGAATTTGGGTTTGGATTTGGGTTTGAATTTGATGTTTGAATTGAACTTGAGGTTTGGTTTGAGAAGGTGAACATGGATTGGATTTGGGTTGTAGGGTAGGTGGATTACCCTAATCCCTAAGGCATAACCAAATCCTATGGTTAACCCTTTTAAGTCTTTAGGCTTAGGTTAAGTGTTTACCAAATTGTTAGAAGTGTCTTATGACTAGGGAAGTTTTAGTGTTTAGAAAACTCCTAAGTCTAAGATGGGAAAAGGCTCGCACTCTAGAAGTGAGGTCAATAGGCCTTAGGCTCCATAATGTTACCCTTGGCGATAGATGATTGGAATATCGAAGCCAAGTTTCACATTATAGACTCGGATACATCTTTCAATGCTTTACTTGGGAGACCATGGATACATGAGAACAACATAGTTCCATCCTCTCTACATCAGTGTATTAAGTTTGTGAGAGGTGGGATCATCTATTATGTCAAAGGAGATCTCAAGCTATTTACAGTTCACAATGTCGACATGTATGAGGATGCGATTTACTACCTCCCTCAAAATCAATAAGTCTATTCTCATGAACTTGACCAAAGTTTAAAAATAAAATAAAAAGAAAAAAAAATAAAAAGAAGAAGAAAGAGAAAAAGAAAAAGAAAAGAAAAGAGAAAATGAAAAAGAAAATAAAAGGGAGCAGAAAGAGACTTGAAGGAGGAAGTGGAGCTTGACATTAGATTCCAACCACAGTTCATTACTCCATTCAAACATATGGGTAGGACGACCTCCACCAGGCAGAGGAAGAGGCCAGTTCAGTGGTAGTCCCAAGGCTAGAAAACCTCATTATTGGCCATGTGATAGAAGATATGTCCCAGCTACCAAGAGTACACCTGCTATCATATAGACTTAGAATCTAGTTCATTGGATGAGTCTTATATGGTTAGCACACCAGCCGGCTCTTCCCAAAGTAGATTCCCCTAGAGGTGACACTTGAGCCAGATAGCGATGAAGACCTAGCATCAAAGCAAAGCATAAGTGTATCCAAGTTTATATGTAAAATAGTTAGGCATCAGTTGGGAACTTTAGCTCTAACCTCACTTTCCTCTCAAAAGGCTGAGGTTTGGTAGTTAAGGAAGCCCCTAAGTCATCCATAGGTGTGAATACACAAAGGTTCTTTCTGAGAGCATCATCCTCAAGTCATGAAGTTAATGTAGAACTTGAGAATAATTAATATAAAGATTTAATAGAATTATCTTTTGGTTGGTACTTGCCTTGTGTTCATAATTTAGCAAAGAAAGGGTTAATTCCACATACATGGTCAAAATGGTCTACTTCAAAAGAATATGGAAGAACAAATGCAAAAGCTCTCAATCAAGACTGGGACTAGGATTCGATATAGTGGTTCCAATCGATGATGACGATTACTGCTAAGACATCACCAATCATTAGGAATCTGATAGGACCTTTTCAAATCATATTAAATCATATGAGGAGATGCGCTTAGAAACTTCAGATGATCCAGATGATTTTGAAGTCAAAGATGCACCGCTAGAGTTTGAAGAAGAGATCAAGTCAACAATCAATGAGCTCTAGGAAATCAACTTAAGAACTGAAGAAGATTCATGCTCGTCATGTATCAGTTCTTTATTGAATGAAATTGAAACCAATGACTTAGTTAGGCTATTAACTAAGTTTAAGGACTACTTTCCATGGAGTTATGAAAAGATGCTTGGATTGGCTTTTGACGTAGTGGTCCATAAACTAGCAACTCAGTAACCCTAACAAGCTCATAGATGCATGTGATTAGACATAAAATAATAGGTCATTTCTAAAGTCAAGAAATTATACGCTTCATCAGGAAAAAAATACCCACGGTTATAGATTGTCCTAGTTAAGAAAAAGAATGGTCAAATTCACATATAACCAAATAAAGATTTAAATAAGACATGTATGAAATATGAATTCCACTTCCAATCCTGAAGTTGATGGTGGAGATTGCCTCATCTCATGCAGTCTTCTCTTTCATGGATGGCTCATTTGGATATAACCAAATAAAGATGGCCCCTAAAAATAAAAGAAACACTGCTTTTAAAAACCTGATCGGAATCTAATTTCTATAAGGTCATGCCTTTCAGCCTTAAAAATGCTGGTGCTACATACTAGCAGGCTATGACTTGAATCTTCAACAAATTAATTCATCATCAAGTCGAGTGCTATGTTGATGATGTCATGGTCAAAAGTAGAGAAAAGGAAGACCATCTCTTTAACTTGAGAGTAGTTTTCAAACATTTAAGATAATTTAGCCTCATAATGAACCCCCTGAAGTGTGCATTCAAAGTAGCTTCATGGAAATTCCTTGGTTTTGTTGTCTAACACTAGGGAATCGAAATCGATTCGGAGAAGATCAAAGTGATATTAGAAATGCCACCCCAAAAAGTTTAACTCAAATCAGATCATTCCAAGGGTGGTTGGCATATCTAAGATGCTTTATATCCAACCTATCTGGAAGATGTCAGCCATTCTCAACACTTATCAAAATGGATGCCAAGTTCAAGTGGGATGATAAGTGTGAGTATACCTTTAAAGACATCAAGCATTACCTGATGACATCACCAATTCTAGCAGCCCTTATCCAGGGTAAGCCACTCATACTTTACACTGCTATGTTAGATGACATCAAGCATCACCAATGACATCACCAATTCCACCCAATGACAAAGGAAAGGAAAACACACTCTACTACCTCAGCCGTCATCTAATCCCTACTGAGACTAATTATCCACCTATTGAGAAGCATTGCCTAGATTTAATCTTTGCATCCCAAAAGTTACAGCACTACATGCTTCCTCATAAGGTGAACTTAATCTCTAAGATCAATCCACTATAATATCTCATGATGCGGTCAATGCTATCTGGATAGTTGGCATGACGGTCCATGATCCTCTCATAGTTTGACAAGCGCTATCAAATTTCCTAGCAGCACACCCACTTGACTCTCTGCTTAGTGATGATCTCCCCGATGAACAAATCATAAACTTATGGGATACTAGCATTCCCCATTGGGAGATGTACTTTGATGGTGCGGCTTCCTCTCAAAGAGGAGAAGAACCACAATCTACTATTCCAAGAAAGGCAGGGATAGGAATAGTTCTCGTAACTCTGCGATGTGATGAGATTCTCATATCATCTGTCTAATCCTTGCACCAATAATCAAGCTGAATTTGATGCTTTGATTGTCAATCTAGAGTTAGCCATTACTCTAAGCATCCAAAACATCAACATCTTTGGGATTCTCGTTATCAACAAAATTGTTGGGTCCTATATGGTTATAAAGCCCAAGCTCCATCACTGCCATAAGTACACTATGGAGTTGTTGGCCCAAATCCCAAAGGTTACCATTTATAAGATTCCTCGAGGAGAGAATGTCATAGCGTATGCTTTAGCCAAGCTTTCCAAAGAGTTGGCATGTCTGGAGGATGAGTCCAGATCAATAAAGGTCCAAAATAGACAAGTCTTATTCCTTATTTATATTGAACTCATCAAAAAGTACTCTCTTGAAGGGGAGGTTGCCATTGCCAAGAAGAATGAGGAGTTAGATTGGAGGCAACCATTCATGGATTACCTAAATAAAGAAAAACTACCTCAAGAGAAGTCCCAAGCCCATTCGATGAAGTAGAGAGCACTTTCTATGCTCTTGTGGATGGTGTCTTGTACCAGCAGTCTTTCGATCATATGTGGTTACATTGTTTAGACAAGCATGAAGCCCGTAAGATCATGATCGAGGTACACTTAGGATTATGTGGAGCCAACCATTCTAGTTTGAAGACAAAATCCAAGATCAAGAGGCTAGGATACTACTGGTCATCGATGATCAAAGATTACATTGATACAGCTAAGCGATGCCACCAATGTCAAATACATAGTGGTCTCACCCCACAACATTCTACATCTTACATTGGTTGGGGCCATTCGAGTGTTGGGGTGACATGGGTTTGATTGATCCTCCTTCTTCCAAGGGTCATCATTTATCTTAGCTACTACAAACTAATTTTCCTTAGAGGTCACGGCTTCAAGCGTTGCTACATGTACTCCAGTTTCTTAGGAACCATATCGTATATAGGTTGAGTGCCTTGATGAATTATATCTCATAATTATACGGCATTTAGGAGAACCAGGATCAACAACTTTGCCCATAGACATAGCATAGATTGGAGATATTCTACCATCAACTATTCAAGGGTAAACAGCTTAGTAGAAGCTTTTAACAAAACTCTCATCTAAATACTGAAAAAAACACTTGACAATAATAAGCAACAGTAGCATGAGCAGTTAGTTGAAGCCTTGTAGGGTCTACCACACCACATATAGAACTCTAACTCAGTCTACTCCTTTCTCCTTAGTGTATGGGTCCAAAGCCACTCTACCATTAGAAGTCCAACTCCCATCACTAATGATAGCTGTGGATAGCAAGATCACAACATAGCAGAATGCTAAGTTATGGTTAGAAGAGCTAAAAAGTTTGGAGAGGAGATGCCTGAGGGCATGCCAAAACCTCTAGTTATACAAAGCTAAAATGATTCAAGCTCACAACAAGTTGGTATGTCCTAGAGATTTTCAAGTAGGAGAGCCTACTTTTGTTCTAAGGAGACTGATTGTTGCCCGTCATAAGATGGGAGGCAAGTTTGAATCCACTTGGGAAGGCCCTTTTTCCATAGAGAAGACCTACCAAGGAGGATCTTATCAGCTTATTAATCATAAGGGAGAGTTCCCAATGCTTCTAATCAAGCTCTACTAAAAGAAATATTATAAATCATATTTAAAAATAATTATCATCAATGAAAATTCCATTTTGATTTTAATTTCTTCCATATTGAAAGTATTCTTATTTGTGAATTCGCCATGATGTGTTTAAGGTAGGTGTAAGAAACCTGAGTGGCATCCTATCTCTCACCGACACAACACAAACACAAAGTACACACAAACATATAAAATAAACACATATCTTTTATTTCGGGCTACTTTGAGTTGAGATAATGTTCCCAACAGCACTCACTCAATAGCTGCTCTAGGTCAGGCCGACGTGCAACCCTACTAGTGTGTCACCCCAGTGGTTTTCTTGCTTTGGAGGATGTAAGTCTACTATGCTTTCCTTCCTTACTTGGCCATTACACACCAATGATCGCCTTTTTAGTTTGGTAGGCCTTATTGTGTGGCCTGTAAACTACTCATTTTGGCTTCATTTAAGAGGATGTGAGTCTACTACACTTTCTTCTTGGATTAGCCTTCATGCACTGACTGAGTCAAGTATATTTGAAGTTTAGGATAAGTACCCTAGCAGCTCCTTCCCTCCTGACTGTGTCAAGTCTGGGTCAAGTCCTTCCTCAGAGCTCCTAGCTTAGTAGTCACTCTAGGTCAGATAGCATTTATCTCGCCAATGAGAAACTATCTCGATGATTAGTTCTGCTTAAAAAGTTGTAAGCCTACACTCTTTCTTTCCAGATTGATCGTTGCACACCGACGGGCATCTTAGATTAGTTGGTTCTCACTATGTTGATGGATACACCACTCATACTAATGGATACACCTTAGGTTGATTGGTTCTGCACCTTAGGATACACCACTCATAGCAAATGTAAGTCTGGTATGCTTTCTCTTTTAGTTGGCCACCATACACCTATAGGCTTTCTTTTCTAAGGATCAAGAAAAAGCCTCTAGCAGCACCTCCCCTGTGGACACTATATTTGGATCACATCCTTTGAGACCCTATTTAGACACTACTTTATTCTTATCAGTTAGATAGTTCCCATTTTAGTAACCACCACGTGGTTGGAGAATCCATTTTGTGGATGTGTAGATTCTCCCTTGGTCCAATAAATCTGAGATAGGTCAAGGCCGATATATCCCTCGCACACTAACAAGATCCACATAAACATATAAATAAAATATATATTCACTTATGGATTAGGAGGACACCCCTAGCGGTACCTTTTCCCAAGCTGACATCCTATCTCTAGGTCATTCTCAGCAAAACTCCCTATAAGAATCACTTGACCACTCTTGAGTTGATATAAGTCCCCAACGGCATTAACATCAATAGTTGCCCCTAAGTCAGGTTCAATTTATTATGCTACCAACAAGTCAGTTGTTCCCTACTTTAGAAGATGTAAGCCTGCTATGCTTTCTTCTTAGCACAGCCATTGCACATTGAAAGGAAACCCCTTAGGTTGGCTAGCTCTACCCCCATGACCAGTAGACTATCATTTTGGATTTATAAATCTAAGGTATAACAAGTCTGATACAACCCCTTCTCAGTGGGCCCATCGTACACTGACATGGACCATAAATTAAATCTATCAAATTTGACCGAGCTTACATCCCTAGTAGATATGCCCTCAATTCAAAATCTAACTAAACCAAACAAACCATATCAAATCTCATGAAATTTGGATAAAATTAATCTTGACTACTTTTGAGTTGACATAAGTCCCTGACATTTTCGGTAGTCATCCTAGGTCAGGTTTGATTTTTTGTACATCCAATAGGTCACCCTAACAGTTGTTCCTCGCTTTGGAAGATGTAAGTCTGCTATGCCTTCTTCTTTGCATAGCTCTTGCACACCAAAAGACAACCCCTTAGGTTGGCTAGCTCTACACTATAGCCAATAGACTTTTTCTTTGGATTTGTAAACTTGAAGTAGGTCAAGGCTGATATAGCCACTTCTAAGTGGGTCCATCACCAATAGGGTGCATTAACTTCATTAAATTAAACCCAATCGATTTTCCCGTGGAGTTAAATCACACTCTTCTCCCTAGTGGAGCCCCAAATTATATATAAATAAGTCAAGCAAATAAATCAAATACAAAACTAACCTCCATAGTGGTGCCAAATTAAACCAACTCCCCTAATAGAGTCTAAATTAAAGAAATCCAACTAAACTCTTATCCCTAGTGGATACATCCCCAATCAAATCTATGAAACCAAACTCAAATCCCAATCCTCTACGGATAACCTGAACCTGCTTCCCTAGTTGAAGGTTCATATTCCTGATCCCTAGCGGACTCGAGCCTATATCTCTAGCAAATATACCTCCACATCAATTAAAATATAAAAAATTAAAGTTGATTTGATCTTAATCCCTAGCGGGTCTTCTTTCCATAAATTATATAATTAAATCAAATTCAAACCTTATCCCCAATAGATTCTCTTCTTTTATGCCTTTGACATAGACTGCTCATATGTCATGTCCAATACATGTGTGATCCCCTAGTAGATCTCCCTCCATGTCTTTGACATGGAATTCTCATCAAATCTTATTTCTTCTCTTATGCACACCTTTAATACCTCAACTAATAGCCTAACAATGTATTTGCTCAAATTACATCATCTTGACATTGTAATCACATTTTATGATTTGGGATGGTTCAAGCTAAAACTAACTATACAATATCATGCTAAACATATTATAGTGTCAATTAACACACAATATTATATTATAATATATGATGTTATATTATAATTTGCTATAATATAATATATTATTTAACATTGCACCTCATTAGAATCACTTAAAAGGAACAAATAACAAAATTTTCCTAAAATATGAATAATGCTCATTTTGGATGTAAAATTATTATTTTTCTACTAGAAATGGTACAAAATAGCATAATTTTGGTGTTGCTTCTTAGTGTGTGCTGTGAATTTGGCCAAATTCTTCCATCTCAACCTTCAAATTAACATTTTTGTGAGTTTTGACCCAATGTATTATAACAAAAGTAAAACATACTAAAATGTACAATAACATTTAGTAACACACCACCACATTTATATATATGTGAAGTTATATTATTATGTACATTATATTTTAATATGCTTTCATATAATATATTATCTTACATTACACCTTAAAATGAATCACTTTAAGCAAAAAAATTATAAAATTTGGTTGAAAAATCAACATTTATTTTGGCTGCAAAATTCCATTCTTTGATTAAGTGACACACCATAGCACACCCTCAATGATGTTCCCTAAAGCTTACCTTAAATTTGTCCAAATCCCATCATCTGAGCCTATAAATCAGTATTTTTATGAGTTATACCACTACAAACTCTACTACATCATACTATAACAAACTAAAATATGCTGAAAACCAAGTAGTAATACACAATAGTATGTTATAATGCATGATGCTACACTTTGTTATGGCATCCTATATTATAATACACTATAACATATTATATTATATTATATTGCATATCACATCACAAGGGATTGCTTAAGATTAAAATTCATAAAATTAGTCTAAACAATAAAAAACTATATATTTTAATCATATCACTTACATATTTTAAATTGAAATAATATATTATTATTTCCATGCTCTACCTATTATGAATTTGGAAAAATTCCACCATTTTAAAGTATAAATCAATAGTTCTATAAATAATGCTAGTGTAGGCTCGATTGCATGATTATAAAATACTGAAAGAATTTAAAATGCATAAAATAATATATTATGATATATGATGTTATACTATGCTACAACATATAATATTTATTTTGAACATTAAATCTTACTTTTTAGACTACAATTGGCTTAGCACACCTTTGATACTACAACCTATTTCCCACTTCAAATTTAATTATATTCATCATCTAATTTATTAAATCAATATTTTTATGATTTATATTAATATTGACTATAGGGCACAATACCATAATATACAAAAATATTTTAAAATATATTATAACATCTAAAAACACATCACTACATGCCAAATATATGATGCTACATTATACTATAAAATATGGTATTATAATATGATTTAGGGTTAGGGTTTAGGGTATTCAAATCTCTAATGGTCAAGGAAAGTCTCTTGAAGACATTTTCTTTAGCTACCATAACTATGTCAGGATTAGGTCATTCTTTAGATCTACTCCTAATGACATCTTTATTCAAGGTTTAGGGTTTAGGGTTTATGATTAGTTTAAGGTTTATGGTTTAGGATTAGTTTAGGGTTTAGGGTTTGGGGTTTAGGGTTTAGGTTTTAGGGTTGTATGCTTTAAGGTTTAGGGTTTTAGGCTTTAGGGTTTAGGGTTTAGGGTTTTAGGGTTTAAGGTTTAGGTTAAGGGTTTAGGGTTTAGGGTTTAGGGTTTAGGGTTTAGGGTTTAGGGTTTAGTGTTTAGGGTTTAGAGTTTATGGTTTAGGGTTTAGGTTTTAGGTTTAGTGGGTTTAAGTTTTAGTTTAGGGTTTAGGGTTTAGGGCTTAAGGTTTTTTTTAACAGAGAACAAATTCAGATTCAACATTTCTTCTTTTCAAGTTCATCAACCAAGTAGTACCTCAAGTATTCTAAGACATAAGTGATGACATAAACAAAAAATGAGCTCCCATAGACCAAAACCAAGATAAGTAGAACCTCTATCTTATAAAGACAATTCCATAAATAAGATCGGATGAATTCTTCGATTTCTAGTTCCCATCAACCACCCTCTTGAGTAGCGGGATCCACCATCATATCCTCGATCTCTCCCTCGCCACCACCGGATGTAACCTCCATCGCTCCTCACCTCCATAACCACCACTTTAACCACCTCCATATCCACCTCAGATCCCAGCACTATGATAACCATCGCTCCACCTTCACCTCCTTCCTAGGCAGCTGGTTGATGGTGATGTTCCTACCATCAAGATTTTACCCATTCTTAATGTTTAGGGTTTAGGGCTAGTGTAGGGTTTAGGGTTTCAATTTTAATGTTTAGGGTTGTAAGTTTTATGGTTTAGGGTTTAAGGTTTAGGGTTTAAGGTTTTAGGGTTTAGGGTTTATGGTTTAGGGTTTTATGGTTAAGGGTTTAGGGTTGTAGGTTTAGGGTTGTAGGTTTACGGTTTAGGGTTTAGGATTTAGGTTTTAGGGTATTTTTTTTTAAATTAGGTAAACCAGTAGGTTTAGGTTTATCTAGTTTATTTTTTATTTATTTGAGTTTATTTTATTTTTTTATTTTTATTTAGGTTTATTTTTTATTTTTATTTAGTTTAGCTTATTTATTTTAGGTTTATTTAACTTAGTTTAGGTTTTTTTTAGGTTTAGGTTTATTTATTAGTTGGGTTTTATTTTTATTTTACTTTTTAGGTTTAGGTTTTATTTTTTATTTTTATAGGTTTAGGTTTTAGGTTTTTATTTTAGGTTTATTTTTAGGTTTTATTTTTTAGTTTAGGTTTAGGTTTATTTTAAGTTTCTTTTATTTTATTTAGTTTAAGTTTAGGTTTAAGTTTAATTTATTTTAGGTTTAATTTATTTTAGTTTAGGTTTAGGTTTATTTTATATTACTTATTTTAGTTTTATTTTAAGTTTAGGTTTCTTTTAGTTTAGGGTTTAGTTTTATTTTTTTATTTTTTTTAGGTTTAGGTTTTTATTTAGTTTTTATTTATTTTATCTTAGACTTATTTTATTTTTTGTTTTTATTTTATTTAGGTTTTATTTTTTTAGTTTAGTTTAGGTTTTATTTATTTTATTTTAGTTTATTTTTATTTATTATTTTATGTTATTTTTAGGTTTAGGTGTAGGTTTTGGTTTAAGGTTTAGGGTATAGGGTATAGGGCTTAGGGTTTAATGTTGAGGCTTTAGGGTTTAGAGTTTTAAGGGTTTATGGTTTAGGGTTTAGGCTTTAGGGCTTAGGATTTTTAGGGTTTAGGGTTTAGGGTTTAGGGATAGTTTAATGTTTAGGGTTTTGG
Source organism: Cymbidium sinense (assembly GCA_021442155.1). Lineage (NCBI taxonomy): Eukaryota > Viridiplantae > Streptophyta > Magnoliopsida > Asparagales > Orchidaceae > Cymbidium > Cymbidium sinense. The sequence continues at coordinate 180,519,294 of CM038214.1, read as the reverse complement.
GTTTAAGGGTTTAAGATTTGGGGTTAAAGGTTTAGGGTTTAGGGTTAAGGTTAGGGTTTAGGGTTTAGGGCATAGGGTTTTAGGTTTAGGATTAAGGGTTGTTTTGGGTTTAGGGTTTAGGGTTTTTTATGATTTAGGTTTAGGGTTTAGAGTTTAACGTTTAGGGTTGTAGGTTTTGGGTTTAGGGTTTAGGATTTAGTATAGGGTTTAGGGTTTAGGGTTTAGGGTTTAGTTTTTTTTAAAATTAAGTAAACTGATAGGTTTAGGTTTATTTAATCTATTTTTATTTATTTTGTTTTTTTATTTATTATTTTTATTTGGGTTTATTTTTATTTAGATTAGTTTATTTATTTTAGGTTTATTTATTTTAGTTTAGGTATTTTATTTTGGTTTATTTTTTAGTTTATGTTTTTGGTTTAGGTTTAAGTTTAGGTTAGTTTAGTTTTATTTTTACTTTATTTTTTTAGGTTTATGTTCTATTTGTTATTTTTAGGTTTAGGTTTAATTATTTTAGGTTTAGGATCTAAGTTTTTATTTTAAGTTTATTTTTAGGTTTTACTTTTTAGTTTAGGTTTAGGTTTATTTTTAGTTAATTTTATTTTATTTAGTTTATGGTTTAGGTTTAGTTTATTTTAGGTTTAGGTATAGGTTTTGTTTATTTTAGTTTAGGTTTAGGTTTATTTTATATTGTTTATTTTAGGTTTTTTTTAGTTTAGGGTTCAGGTTTTATTTTAGGTTTATTTTTTAGGTTTAGGTTTTTATTTTATTTTTATTTTATTTTAGTTAATTTAAGTTTTTTATTTTTAGGTTTTTTTTTATTTAGTTTAGATTTTAATTTATTTTATTTTAGCTTAGTTTTATTTTTTATTTTTTATTTTATTTATACATTTAGGTTTAGGTTTAGGTTTAGTTTTTTTTGTTTTATTTTATTTAGGTTTAGGTTTTTTCATTTATTTTATTTTTTGGTTTTATTTAGGTTTAGGGTTTAAGGTTTAGGGTTTAGGGATTAGGCTTTAGGGTTTAGGGTTCTAATGTTTAGGATTTAGGATTTAGGTTGTAGGTTTAGGGTTTACGATTAGTTTTAGGGTTTAGGGTTGTAGGTTTAGGGTTTATGGTTAGTTTTAGGGTTTAGGGTTAGGATTTTTATATTATTATTATTATTTTTAATAAGTAAACTGGTATGTTTAGGTTAATTTAGCTTATTTAGTATATTTTTCATTTATTTGTGTTTATTTTATTATTTTTATTTTTTATTTAGTTTAGTTTATTTATTTTAAGTTTATTTATTTTAGTTTAGGTTTTTTATTTTAATTTATTTTTAGGTTTAGGATTAACTTTTAGTTTACTTTTTTGGTTTTATTTTATTTTATAGCTTTAGGTTTAATTTAGGTTTATTTTTATTTTTAAGTTTAGGTTTAGGTTTTTATTTTAGGTTTTGATTTTTTAGCTTAGGTTTAGCTTTATTTTTAGTTTTTATTTTATTTTATTTAGGGTTTAGGTTTAGGTTTAGGTTTAGGTTTAGTTTAGTTTAAGTTTAGGGTTAGGTTTTATTTATTTTAGTTTAGGTTTAGGTTTAGGTTTATTTTATTTTAGGTTTAGATATTTTTTTTAGTTTAGGGTTTAGGTTTTATCTTTTATTTAATTTTGGTTTTATTTTTTTGGTTTAGTTTTTAGGTTTAGTGTTTTATTTAGTTTTTATTTTATTTTATTTTACATTTATTTTATTTTTATTTTAGGTTTCAATTTTATTTTATTTAGGTATTTTAGTTTTTAGTTTAGTTTAGGTTTTTATATCTTTTATTTTAGTTTAGTTTTAAATTTTTATTTTATTTTTTTAGGTCAAGGTTTAGGTTTAGGTTTAGGTTTTAGTTTAGGTTTTTTTTATTTTATTTATTTATTATATTTTTATATAAGTTTATTTATTTATTTTATTTTTAGGTTTTATTTAGTTTATGTTTAGGTTTTTTATGTTTTTAGGGTTTAGGGTTGTAGGTTTTAGGTTTTAGAGTTTAGGGTTTAGGGTTTAGGGCTTATTGTTAAGGGTTTATGGTTTAGGGTTTTAGGGTTATGAGTTTTGGGTTTTGGGTTTAGGGTTTAGGGTTTTAGGGTTTTGGGTTAGAGTTTAGGGTTGTAGGTTGTAGGTTTAGGGTTTTGGGTTTTATTTTATTTTTTTTAAATTAAGTAAACTGGTATGCTTTGGTTCATTTATTTTATTTTTATTTTTATTTAGGCTTATTTTTATTTTTATTTAAGTTAGTTTATTTATTTTAGTTTATTTTTAGGTTTAGGTTTAAGTTTAGGTTTACTTTTTAGTTTAGTTTTATTTTTATTTTATATTATAGGTTTAGGTCTTATTTTTTAATTTTAGGTTTAGTTTAGGTTTTTATTTTATTTTTTTTTTTTTGGTTTAGGTTTCAAGTTTTTATTTTAGGTTTATTTTTAGGTATAATTTTTTAGTTTAGGATTAGGTTTATTTTAAGTTTATTTTATTTTATTTAGGGTTTACATTTAGGTTTAGGTTTAGTTTATTCTAAGTTTAGGTTTAGGTTTTATTTATTTTAGTTTAAGATTAGGTTTATTTTATTTTATTTATTTTATTTAGGTTTAGGGCTTAGGGATTAGGGTTTGTTAAGGGTTTAAGTTTAAGCATTATGGCTTAGGATTTTTAGGGTTTAGGGTTTAGGTTAGTTTAAGTTTTAGGGTTTGGGTTTTTAGATTTAAGGTTTAGGGTTTATGGTTTATGGTTTAGGGTTACTATTAGGGTTTAGAGTTTTGAGTTTAGGGTTTAGGGTTTAGATTTTAGGGTTAAGGGTTAGTTTAGGGTTCAGGGTTTAGGGTTTTTTATGGTTTAGGGTTTAGGGTTTAGGGGTTTAGTGTTTAGGGTTGTAGGTTTAGGGTTTTGGGTTTAAGGTTTGTTTAGGTTTAGGTTTAGTTTAGGTTTAGGTTTGGTTTAGGTTTTTTTAAAATTAAGTAAACTATTAGGTTTAGGTTGATTTAGTTTATTTTTTATTTTATTTAGTATTATTATTTTTTATTTAGTTTAGTTTATTTATTTTAGGTTTATTTATTTTAGTTTAGGTTTTTTATTTTAGTTTATTTTTTAGGCTTAGGTTTAGGTTTATGTTTATTTTTGTTTAGTTTTATTTTTATTTTATTTTTAGGTTTAAGTTTTATTTGTTTTTTTTTAGGTTTAGATTTAGGTTTTACTTTATTTTTTAGGTTTAAGTTTTAGGTTTTATAGGTTTATTTTAGGATTTCTTTTTAGTTTAGGTTTAGGTTTATTTTTTTTTATTTTATTTTATTTAGTTTAGGGTTTAGGTTTAGTTTATTTTAGGTGTTTAAGGTTTAGGGTTTAGTGTTTAGGGTTTAGGGTTTAGGTTGTAGGCTTTAGGGTTTTGGGTTTAGGGTTTAGGGTTTCCGATTTTGGGGTTTAAAGTTTAAGGTTTAGGGTTTAGGGTTTTAAGGTTTCGGGTTTAGGGTTTAGGGTTATAGGTTTAGGGTTAGGGTTTTTTTATTAAAATTATTAATATTATTTTTTTATTTTTTTTATTTAAGTAAACTAGTAGGTTTGGGTTTATTTAGTTTATTTTTCCTTTATTTTAGTTTATTTTATTTTTATTATTATTTAAGTTTATTTTTATTTTAAATTATTTTAGTTTATTTATGTTAGGTATAATTATTTTAGTTTAGGTTTTTTTTTAGTTTATTTTTTAGATTTAGGTTTAGCTTTAAGTTTATATTTTAGTTTTGTTTTATTTTATTTTATTTTTTATGTTTAGGTTTTATGTTTTATTTTAGGTTAGTTTAGGTTTTGATTTTAGGTTTATTTTAGGTTTTATTTTTTTTAGTTTAGGTTTAATTTTTTATTTTAGTTTATTTTTTATTTAGGTTTATTTTAGTTTATATTTTAGGTTTGTTTATTTTTATTTTATTTTTTTAGTTTAGGTTTATTTTATTTTTTAGTTTAGGTTTAGGTTTATTTTAGGTTTATTTTAGGTTTTATTTTTAGTTTAGGTTTAATTTTATTTTAGTTTATTTTATTTATTTAGGTTTATTTTTAGGTTTATTTATTTTAGCTTAGTTTAGGTTTTATTATTTTAGTTTAGGTTTATTATTTATTTTTTATTTTAGGTTTATTTTTTTTTTTTTTAGTTTAGTTTAGGTTTTATTTTATTTAATTTTAGGTTTTATTTTTTAGTTTATTTTTTTTTATTTTATTTAGTTTTATTTTATTTTATTTTAGGTTTATTTTATTTTATTTTAGGTTTATTTTATTTTATTTAGTTTTTTATTTTATTTATTTAGGTTTTATTATTTTATAGTTTAGTTTATTTTATTTTATTTATTTATTTAGTTATGTTTAGGTTTATTTATTTATTTTATTTATGTTTAGGTTTATTTATTTATTATTTTAGTTTTAGTTTAGTTTAGGTTTTAGGTTTAGGTTTAGGGTTTAGGTTTAGGGTTTAGGGTTTAGTGTTTGGGATTTAGGGTTTAGGGTTTAGGGTTGTAGGTTTTAGAGTTTAGAATTTAGGGTTTAGGGTTTATGGTTTAGGGTTTTAGGGTTTAGAGTTTAGGGTTTTAGGGTTTAGAGTTTAGGGTTTAGTGTTTCGGGTTAGGATTTTAGGGTTTGGGGTTTAGGGTTGTATGTTTAGGGTTTAGGGTTTTTTTTTAAAATTTTTTTAAATTAAGTGAACTAGTAGGTTTTGGTTTATTTAGTTTATTTTTTATTTAATTTAGTTTATTTTATTTTTTCATTTTATTTAGGCTTATTTTTATTTTTATTTAAATTTGTTTATTTATTTTAGTTTATTTTTTAGGTTTACATTTAGGTTTAGGTTTATTTTTAAGTTTAGTTTTATTTTTATTTTATATTTTAAGTTTAAGTTTTATTTTTTAATTTAGGTTTAGGTTTAGGTTTTTATTTTATTTTTTTTTTTAACTTTAGGTTTATTTTTAGGTTCATTTTAGGTATTATTTTTAGTTTAGGTTATGGTTTATTTTTAATTTATTTTATTTTATTTAGGATTTAGGTTTAGGTTTAAGTTTAGTTTATTTTATTTTTAGTTTTATGTTTTATTTATTTTAGTTTAGTAATAGGTTTTATTTTGATTTTATTTTATTTTATTTTAGGTTTATTTTATTTTTATTTTAAGTTTAGTTTATATTTTATTTAGGTTATTTTTTTTTAGTTTATTTTATTTTTTAGTTAAGTTTAGGTTTTTATTTATTTTATTTTAGTTTGTTTTAAATTTTTATTTTATTTTATTTTAAAGTTTAGATTTAGGTTTGATTTTAGTTCAGGTTTTTATTTTATTTATTTTATTTAGGTTTAGGTTTTTTTTATTTTACTTATTTTTAGACTTTATTTAGTTTAGCTTTTGGTTTTTAGGTTTTTTAGGTTAGGGTTTAGGGTTTAGGGTTTAGGGTTTATGGTTTTTAGGGTTTAGGGTTTAAGGTTTAGGGTTAGCTTAGGGTTTAGGGTTAGTTTAGGGTTTAGAATTAGTTTAGGGTTTGGGGTTTAGGGTTTAGTGTTAGATTAGGGTTTAAGGTTAGTTTAGGGTTTAGGGTTTAGTCTTTAGGGTTTAAGGTTTTTAGGGTTTAACATTTAGGGTTCAAGGTTAATTTAGGGTTTAAGGTTTAGGGTTTTAGGGTTTAGTGTTTTGATATTAGGGTTTAGGGTTTAGTTTTAAGGTTAGGGTTTAGGGTTTAGGGTTTAAGGCTTAGGGGTTTTCAGGATTTAGGTTGTAGGTTTATGGTTTATGGTTTTGGGTTAGTTTTAGGGTTTAGGGTTTAGGGTTTAGTGTTTAGGATTTAGGGTTTAGGGTTCAGGGTTTTTTAAAAAAATAATTAAGTAAACTAGTAGGTTTAGGTTTATTTAGTTCATTTATTATGTATTTTAGTTTTTTTTATTTTTTATTTTTATTTAGGTTTCTTTTTTATTTTAATTTAGTTTGGTTTATATATTTTAGGTTTATTTTTTAGGTTTGGTTTCATATTTTAGTTCATTTTTTAGGTTTAGGTTTAGGCTTATATTTATAATTTTGTTTGGTTTTATTTTTATTTTATTTTTTATGTTTAGGATTTATTTTTTATTTTTAGGTTTAGGTTTACATTTTTATTTTATTTTTTTAGGTTTTGGTTTTAAGTTTTTATTTTAGGTTTATGTTTAGGTTTTATTTTTTAGTTTAGGTTTAGGTTTATTTTTAGTTTATTTTATTTTATTTAGTTTAGGGTTTAGGTTATATTTATTTTAGTTTAGTTTATTTTAGTTTAGGTTTAGGTTTATTTTATTTTATTTATTTTAGGTTTAGTTTTTTTGGTTTAGGGTATAAGTTTTATTATTTATTTATTTTTAGGTTTATTTTTTAGGTTTAGGTCTTTATTTGTTTTTATTTTATTTTAGGTTTATTTTATTTTTATTTTACATTTAGTTTTTATTTTATTTTGGCTTTTTATTCTTAGGTTTATTTTTTTTAGTTAAGTTTAAGTTTTTATTTATTTTATTTTAGTTTAGTTTTTATTTTTTATTTTATAATATTTTTATGTTAAGGTTTAGGTTTAGGTTTTAGTTCAAGTTTTAATTTAATTAATTTTTTTTATTTTATTTAGGTTTAGGTTTTTTTAATTATTTTATTTTTAGGTTTTATTTAGTTTAGGTTTAGGTTTTTATATTTTTAGGGTTTAGGGTTTATGGTTTAGGGTTTAGGTTTTAGGGTTTAGGGTTGTAGGTTTTAAGGTTTAGGGTTTAGGGTTTAGGGTTTTTTAGGGTTTAGGGTTGTAGGTTTAGGATTTAGGGTTTAGGCTTTAGGGATTAGGGTTTAGGGTTTAGGGTTTAGGATTTAGGGTTTAGGTTTTGGGTTAGTTTAGGGTTTAGGGTTTAGTGTTTAGGTTTTAGGGTCTAGGGTTTAAGGTTTAGTGTTTAGGGTTTCGGGTTAATTTAGGGTTTAGGGTTTTTTTTAAATTAAGTAATCAGTGCGTTTAGGTTTATGTAGTTTATTTTTTTATTTATTTTAGTTTATATTATTTTTTATTTTTATTTAGTTTAGTTTATTTATTTTAGTTTAGTTTTTTTATTTTAGTTTATATTTTAGGTTTGGGTTTATTTTCTAGTTGAGTTTTATTTTAATTTTTAATTTTAGGTTTAGGTTTTTATTTTATTTTTTTAGGTTTAGGTTTTATGTTTTTATTTTAGATTTATTTTTAGGTTTTATTTATTAGTTTTGGTTTAGGTTTATTTTTAGCTTAAATTTTTTTTTAAGTTTTAAGTTTAGTTTATTTTAGGGTTGGGTTTAGGTTTTATTTATTTTAGTTTAGTTTATTTTAGTTTAGGTTTAGCTTTAGGTTTATTTTGTTTATTTTAGGTTTAGGTTTTTTTCAATTTAGGGTTTAGGTTTTTTCTATTTATTTTTAGGTTTATTTTTTTGGTTTAGGTTTTTATTTGGTTTTTATTTTATTTTATTTTAGGTTTATTTTATTTTTATATTATGTTTACTTTTTATTTTATTTAGTTTTTTTATTTTTTTTAGTTTAGCTTAGGTTTTTGTTTATTTTATTTTTTTATTTTATATTTTTATTTATATTTTATTTTATTTTAGGTTTAGATTATGTTTTAGTTTAAATTTTATTTTATTTTATTTTTTATTATATTTAGGTTTAGGCTTTTAATTTATTTTATTTTTGGTTTATTTAGTTTAGGTTTAGGTTTTAGGGATTTTTTTAATTTAGGTTTAGGTATAGATTTTATTTATTTTAGTTTAGTTTATTTTAGTTTAGGTTTAGGTTTAGTTTTTTTTTTAGTTTAGGGTTTAGGATTTATTTTTTTTAATAATTTTTAAGTTTTATTTTTAGGTTTAGGTTTTTATTTAGTTTTTACTTTATTTTATTTTAGGTTTCTTTTTATTTTACGTTAAGTTTTTATTTTATTTAGGTTTTTATTCTAAAGTTTATTTTATTTTTTAGTTTAGTTTAGGTTTTATATTTTTTATTTTAATTTATTTATTTTTTATTTTATTTTATTTTTAGGTTTAGGGTTATTTTTTTTTGGTTTTTATTTTATTTATTTTATTTTAGGTTTTCTTATTTATTTTATTTTTAGGTTATATTTAGTTTATTTTTAGGTTTTTAGGTTTTTAAGTTTTTAGTGTTTAGGGCTTAGGGTTTAGGGTTTAGGGTTTAGGGTTTTAAGGTTTAGTGTTTAATGTTTAGGGTTTAAGGTTTATGGTTAGTGTTTAGGGTTTACAGTTTAGGGGTTTAGGGTTTAGGGATTAGGGTTTGGGGTTTAGGGTTTTAGGTTTAGTGTTTAAGGTTTAAGGTTTAGGATTTTAGGTTCAGGGTTTTTTTTAAAAAAATGAAGTAAACCAATAGGTTTAGGTTCATTTAATTTATTTTTTATTTATTTAGTTTATTTTTTTATTTTTATTTAGGCTTTTTTATTTTTTATTTAGTTTAGTTTATTTATTTTAAGTTTATTTTTTTAGTTTAAGTTTTATTTTAATTTATTTTTTATGTTTATTTTTTAGATTAGTTTTATTTTTATTTTATTTTTAAGTTTAGGTTTTATTTTTTCTTTTTTAGGTTTAGGTTTAGGTTTTTATTTTATTTTTTTAGGTTTACATTTTAGGTTTTTATTTTCAATTTGTTTTTAAGTTTTGTTTTTTAGCTTAGGTTTAGGTTTATTTTTAGTTTATTTTATTTTATTTAGTTTAGGTTTAAAGTTTAGTTTATTTTAGGTTTAGGTTTAGGTTTTATTTATTTTAGTTTAGTTAATTTCAGTTTAGGTTTATGTTTATTTTGTTTTATTTAAATTAAGCAAACTAGTAGGTTTAGGTTTATTTACTTTATTTGTTAATTAATTTTAATTAATTTTATTTTTTAATTTTATTTAGGTTTATTTTTATTTTTATTTAGTTTTTTTAGTTTATTTTTTAGGTTTAGGTTTAGGTTTAGGGTTATTTATTAGTTTGGTTTTATTTTAATTTTATTTTTTATTTAGGCTTATTTTTATTTTTATTTAGTTTAGTTTCTTTATTTAAGGTTTAGTTATTTTGGTTTATTTTTTAGGTTTAGGTTTAGGTTTAAGTTTAAGTTTATTTTTTAGTTTAGTTTTATTTTTACTTTATTTTTTAGTTTAGTTTATTTTAGTTTAAGTTTAGGTTTATTTTATGTTTATTTTAGGTTTAGGTTTTTTTTTTAGTTTAGGGTTTCGTTATTATTTTTTTATTTATTTTTAAGTTTTATTTTTAGGTTTATTTTTTAGCTTTAGGTTTATATTTAATTTTTATTTTATTTTATTTTTGGTTTATTTTATTTTTATCTTAGGTTTAGTTTTTATTATATTTAGGTTTTTTTATTTATTTAGTTTAGTTTAGGTTTTTAATTATATTATATTATTTTAGTTTTTATTTTTTATTTTATTTTCTATTTTAATTTAGGTTAAGGTTTAGATTTTTGTTTATGTTTTTTATTTTTTTTTTTTAATTTTTTATTTTATTTTTGTTTAGCTTTACATTTTTAGCTTTTTAGGGTTTATGGTTTTGGTTTTAGGTTTTTATTTTAGGTTTATTTTTAGGTTTTACATTATAATTTATTTTATAATATTTTGTTTAGGGTTTAGGTTTAATTTATTTTAGGTTTAGGTTTATGTTTAATTTATCTTAGTTTAGTTTAGTTTAGTTTAGTTTAGGTTTAGGTTTATTATATTTTTATTTTAGGTTTATGTTTTATTTTTAGTTTAGGGTTTGGGTTCTATTTTTTATTTATTTTTAGGTTTTATTTTTAGTTTTTTTTTTTAGGTTTAGGTTTTTATTTAGTTTTTATTATATATTATTTTTATTTTACATTTTGTTTTATTTTAATTGAGAATTATATTCTTAGGTTTATTTTATTATTTTAGTTTAGTTTAGGTTTTTATTTACTTTATTGTAGTTTATTTTGATTATTTTTTTTAGGTTTAGGTTTAGATTTTTTTTATTTATTTTTATATTTAGGCTTTGGTTTAGATTTTAAGCCCTAGATAAGTATTTTTTAGACATAGTTCCATAAGGTTGGATCGACCATTCTTCAATTTCTAGTTCTCATGAGAGCCACTTTTTAGTATTATCATTTATCTTCCTCCACCATCATTCCTCCATGCTCTTCCTTTAACCATCAGCTTAACTCCTATCCATTTTTATGATGTATTTTACCTTCACCTTAGTCTAGTTTAGGTGATGTTCTTTTAGGCTTATTCTTGTTTATAGTTTAGGTTTTAGGGTTAGTTTAGGGTTTATTTTTTGGGGTTTAAGGTTTAGGGTTATGTTTTAGAGTTTAGGGTTTAGGTTTAGGGTTTATGGTTTAGGTTTTAGGGTTTTATAGTTTAGGGTTTATTAGGTTTGGGTTGTTTTAGGGTTTTGTTTAGGTTTGGGGTTTAGGGTTAGTTTTAGGGTTTAGGGTTTAGAGTTTTTTATTTTAAATTAATTAAACTGGTAGGTTTAAATTTATTTAATTTTTATTTATTTATTTATTTGATTTTATTTCAATTTATTTTATTTTTTAATTTTATTTAGGTTTATGTTTTATTTTTAGTTAGTTTAGTTTATTTATTTTAGGTTTATTTATTTTAGTTTAGGTTTTTTATTTTAGTTTATTTTTTTAGTTGAGTTTTATTTTTATTTTATTTTTTAGGTTTAGGTTTTATTTTCTATTTTTAATTTTAGGTTTAAATTTTAATTATATTTTTTTAGGTTTAGGTTTTAGGTTTTTATTTTAGGCTTATTTTTAGGTTTTATTTTTTAGTGTAGGTTTAGGTTTATTTTTAGTTTATTTCATTTTATTTAGTTTAAGGTTTAGGTTTAGTTTATTTTATGTTTAGGTTTAGGTTTTTTTATTTTAGTTTAGTTTATTTTAGTTTAGGTTTAGGTTAATTTTGTTTTGTTTATTTTAGGTTTAGGTTTTCTTTTGTATTCATTTTTAGGTTTATTTTTTAGGTTTAGGTTTTTATTTAGTTTTTATTTTACATTTGGGTTTTATTTTATTTAGGTTTTTTATTTTTGGGTTTATTTTATTTTTTTGGTGTAGTTTAGGTTTTTATTAATTTTATTTTAGTTTAGTTTTTATTTTTTTATTTTATTTTATTTTTAGATTTAGGTTTAGGTTTATGTTTAGGTTTGGGTTTTAGTTTAAGTTATTATTTTATTTTATTTTATTTTTATTAGTTTAAGTTTTGTATTTAATTTATTTTTTTATTTAATTTAGGTTTAGGTTTTTTTTTGGTTTTTTTTAGGTTTTAGGGTTTAGTTTAGGGTTTAGGGTTTAGTTTAGTTTAGGGTTTATAGTTTAGGGTTTTGGGTTATTTAGTTTAGGGTTTAGTTTAGGGTTTAGGTTAGGATTTTTTTTGATTTATTTTTTATTTAGGTTTTAGGTTTTAGGTTTAGTTTATTGTTTTTAAGGGTTGTAGGTTTATTTAGGGTTTAGGGTTTAGGATTTAGGTTTAGGGCTTATTTAGTGTTAGTTATTTTTTTATTATTTAGGTTTAGGTTTATTTAGTTTATTTTTTATTTGTACATTTAGGTTTTATTTTTATTTTTATTTAGTTTAGTTTATTTATTTTAGGTTTGTTTATTTATTTTTATTTAGGTTTTTTTATTTTAGTTTTTTATTTTTTTATGTTTAGGTTTATGTTTAGTTTTTAATTTATTTTATTTTTTAGGTTTACATTTTAATTTTTATTTTTAGGTTTAGGTTGGGGTTTTTAATTTATTTTTTTTAGGTTTATGTTTTAGGTTTTTATTTTAGGTTTATTTTTATGTTTTATTTTTTTAGTTCAGGTTTAGGATTTAGCTTTAGGGATTAGGGATTAGAGTTTACGGGTTTAGGGTTTAGGGTTTAGGGTTGTAGTTTCAGGGTTTAAGGTTTAGGGTTTAGGGTTAGTTTTAGGGTTAGCATTTTTTTATTATTTTTATTTATTTAATTATTTATTTATTTTTTAAATTTAGTAAACTCATAGGTTTAGGTTTACATAGTTTATTTTTTATTTAATTTAGTTTATTTTATTTTTTATTTTTATTTTGGTTTATTTTTATTTTTTCTTTAGGATTAGGTTTTAATTTTTATTTTTAGTTTAGGTTTAGGTTTTTATTTTATTTTTTTAGGTTTAGGTTTTAAGGTTTTATTTTAGGTTTTTTTTATTATGTTTTAGGTTTATTTTTAATTTAGTTTATTTTATTTTGTTTAGATTTAGGTTTGCGTTTAGTTTATTTTAGGTTTAGGTTTAGGTTTTATTATTTTAATTTAGTTTAATTTTAGGTTTATTTTATTTTTATTTTAGGTTTAGCTTTGTCTTTTTGTTTAGGGTTTAGGTTTTATTTTTTACTTATTTTTAGGTTTATTTATTATGTTTATGTTTCTATTTAGTTTTTATTTTATTTTATGTTAGGTTTATTTTATTTTTATTTTAAGTTTAGTTTTTATTTTATTTAAGTCTTTTATTTTTTTTTAGTTTAAAGTTTTTATTTATTTTATTTTAGTTTAGTTTTTATTTTATTTTTATTTTTCTTTTTTTTTTTGGCTTAGATTTAGGTTTTTAGTTTATTTTAGTTTAGCTTTTTAAATTTTATTTTTTAAGTTTTATTTAGTTTTATTTAGGTTTTAGGTTTAATTTTATTTAGTTTAGGGTTTAGGGTTTAGGGTTTAGGGATTAGGGTTTATAGTTTAGGGTTTAGGGTTTAGGTTTTAGGGTTTAGGGTTTTAGGGTTTAGGGTTTAGGGTTTAAGGTTTAGGGTTTAGGGTTTTGGGTGTTTAGGGTTTAGGGTTTAGGTCTTAGGTTTAGGGTTTTGGTTTTAGTTTAGAGTTTAGGGTTTTTGATTTTTTTTATTTTTTTAATTTTATTTTTTAAGAGAGAACAAATTTAGATTCAACATTTCTTCTTTTTAATTTCATCAAAGTTATTTTGACATAAGTGATGACATATAAAAATGAGCATGCATATTAGTATTTTTTTATTTATTTATCTCCATTATTTTATTTTAATCTAAGGTTTAGTGATGTTTATAGGTTATTCTTAGGGTTTAGGTTTAGGTTTAGTTTATTAGGTTTTAGTTTAGGTTTATTTATTTATTTTTTTTTAGTTTATTTTTAATTTATTTAGTTATTTAGGTTTATGTTTTTTTGGTTTAGGGTTTAGGGTTTAGGTTAGGTTTAGGGTTTAGGTTTATTTTAGGTTTATGCTTTTAGGTTTAGGATTTAGAGTTTTTTAGGATTTTTTTTTAGGTTTATTTATGATTTAATTTATTTTTTTTTAAAATTAAGTAAACCAAGGTTTTATTTAGTTATTTTAATTTTTATTTTTTTAATTACTTTATTTTTATTTTATTTAGTTAATTTTTTTTTGTTTAGTTAATATATTTTAGGTTTATTTATTTTAGTTTAAGCTTTTTATTTTACTTTATTTTTTATGTTTAGGTTTATTTTTAAGTTGAGTTTAATATTTATTTTATTTTTTATGATTTGGTTTTATTTTTTTTTATTTTAGGTTTAGGTTTTTATTTTATTTTTTAGGTTTAGGTTTTAGGTTTTTATTTTAGGTTTATTTTTAGGTTTTATTTTTTAGTTTAGGTTTATGTTTAATTCTTGTTTATTTTATTTTATTTAGTTTAGGTTTAGGTTTAGGTTTAGCTGATTTTATGTTTAGGTTTTATTTATTTATTTTTAGTTTATTTTAGTTTAGGTTTAGGTTTATTTTATTTTGTTTATTTATTTTATTTAGTTTAGGTTTTTTTTTAGTTTAGGGTTTAGGTTTATTTTCTTTATTTTTAGGTTTATTTTTTAGGTTTAGGTATTTATTATTTTAATTTATTTTTTTTTTAGGTTTATTTATTTTTTAAATTAAATAAAGTTTTAGTTTATTTTTTTATTTATTTATATTTTTTTTATTTAGGTTTATTTTTTTTATTTTGTTTAGTTTAATAATTTTAGGTTTATTTATTTTAGTTTTTGGTTTTAATTTTTATTTTATTTTATTTAGTTTAGGGTTTTATTATTTTTTAGTTAGTTTTATTTTCATTTTATTTTTTTAGGTTTAGGTTTTATTTTTTTATTTTTAGTTAGATTTAGGTTTATTTTTAGTTTATTTTATTTTATTTAGTTTATTTTTATTTTAGGGTTTAGGTTTTATTTATTTTAGTTTAGTTTATTTTATTTTTGGTTTAGGTTTATTTATTTTATTTATTTTATTTTTTATTTTAGGTTTATTTATTTTAGTTTAGGGTTTAGGTTTATTATTTATTTTTTTTTATTTATTTTTTTAGGTTTAGGTTTATTTATTTTTTTATTTTATTTTATTATAGGTTTATTTTATTTTTTATTTTTTACATTTAGTTTTATTTTATTTAGGTTTTTTTTATTTTAGGTTTAATTTATTTTTAGTTTAGTTTAGGTTATTTATTTTATTTTAGTTTTATTTTTTTATTTTATTTTATTTTTAGGTTTAGGTTTAGGTTTAGTTTAGTTTATTTTATTTTATTTATTTTATTTAGTTATTTATTTTTTAATTTAGTTTTAGGTTTATTTAGTTTAGGTTAGGTTTTAGATTTTATGGTTTAAGTTTAGTTTAGTTTATCATTATTTTATTTAGGGTTTTAGTTTATTTTAGGGTTTAGATTTATTAGGGTTTATTTAGGGTTTAGCTTAGTGTTTATTTAGTTTATTTTAAATTAGTTTAGGTTTTATTTTTTAGGGTTTAGGGTTTATTTTTTTATTTAGTTATATATTTTATTTTTTAGGGTTATTTTATTTAGTTTAGGGATGTATTATTTAGGTTTATTTTAGGGATTATTTTAGGATTTAGGCTTTTTTTTTTACAAATTAAGTAGGTGTTTATATATATTTAATTTATTTTTTATTTATTTTAGTTTATTTTAGTTTTTTTATTTTTTTATTTTTTATTTTTATTTAGTTTAGATTATTTATTTTAGTTTAAGTTTTTTATTTTGGTTTATTTTTTAGGTTTAAGTTTAAGTTTATGTTTATTTTTTAGTTTAGTTTTATTTTTATTTTATTTTTTAGGTTTAGGTTGTATTTTTTATTTTTAAGTTTAGGTTTAGGTTTTTAATTTATTTTTTTAGGTTTAAGTTTTAAGTTTTTATTTTAGGTTTTATTTTTTAGTTTAGGTTTAGGTTTATTTTTAGTTTATTTTATTTTATTTACTATTTTGGTAGTCAGGATGTAAAGTGGAAGGTTGATAGGTAGTCTAGAGGATAACTTATCTAACCATGACATGAATCCTTTAAATCATTTGTGTTAATGTTAGGGTTAGAAGATTTTATGTTTGAATATGATGTGCAAGTTATGAAGTGTTAAATAAGCATTTTAGGATAGGGCAAAGAAGTTAGTCCATTAAACTAGAATCAGGTTAAGATCTTGGAATATAGGTACTCTTACATGTAAATTAATGGAATTAGTAGTTATTATGGTTCATAGAAAGATAAATATTTTATGTGTTCAAGAAAATAAATGGGTTGGGGAGAAGGCCAAGGAGATTGATAGTTTAGGTTTTAAACTTTGGTATTAGGTAGAAGTACATGGTGTAGGTGTGATTATAGATAAAGTTTGAAGGATAATGTTATAAATGTTAATATATGTGGAGATATTATAGCTTTAAAGATTATTATTTGATTATCAATGTTATAAGTGTTTATACTCCTCAAGTAGGCGGATGTATTTAAAAGATTTTGGAATGATTTAGAAGGATTAATACAAAGATACCTCAAGAAAAAAATTATTAGGAAATGGACATGTTGGTAGAGCGGTAGAAGATTTTAAAATTATTCATGTATGGATTTGGAGTGACTAATGAAGAAGGTTCTATATTAGATTTTAGCTTATGATTTTGTAGTTGCTAATACTTTTAAGAAAAGAGATGAACATATTATTACTTATAAAAATGGATTTAGTAAAGATTATTATTTTATAAGAAAATAGATCTTGATTGTAAAGATTTTAGGTCATTCAAGTGAAAGTTTAAGTACAACATATTATTGGTTTAGATTTTAAGATAAAGGATTGTAGGAAAAATAAATCTTTATTATTGTCCTATTAGATGGTCACACTTAAAAGACAAATAAAATATTTTTAAGAGCAACTACAAAACTTAGAATTTGGGATGTTTATAAGGAAGCTAATGTTATGTGGGAAAAGGTAGCAAGGAAATTAAGCAAGTTGCTAAAATGTATTAGAATCAAAAGAAAACTTCTTTTAATAAAATAGTTTTGGTGGAGTCATAGTGTGCAAGAAAAGATAAGAAATAGAAGGATTGTTATAAAACTTGGTTTAGATGTAAAACTTAGAATTGGGAGAGTTATAAAATAGCAAGATTCTAAGAAAGTATGATGCAAAATTTATCTTTTAGTGATTTATACAATAGATTAGATACCAGAAGGTGAAAGATTATGTATGTTAGCCAACAAAAGAGATAGGAGAAGTAAAGACCTAGTTCAAGTGGCTGTATTAAGGATGAAAATAATAAAGTGCTTTTCTTAAGGATATTAAAATAGGTGGATGAAATATTTTGATAAATTTTTCAATGAAGGATCGAAAGTACAATTGATTTTAACCTTAATACCTTTTAAATAGAGAATGTTGTTTTATCATTAGTAAATAGTTAGAGAAGCTTTAAAGAAAATGAAATGTGGAAAAGTAGGATGATATTAATTGAAGTGTGGAAATGTTTATTCTTGGCTTACAAATCTTTTTAATGTTATTTTAAAGGCTAAAAAGATGCATAGTGGAGAAAGAGTTTGTTGGTTTATATAATAAAGGTGATGCAAGGTTAAAATTATAGAGGAATTAAGTTAATGTGTTACATTAAAATTATGGGAGTATGAGCATAGGTTATGATGTGATACAAAAGTTTCTATTTTGGTTTCATAGGTAGATCTACTATGGATATACATTTGTTAAGAGGTTTGATGGAGTATATATAGAAAGTAAGGAGGATACATGATATTTATTGATTTAGAAAACATGATAAAGTTTCAAGAGATGTTCTTTGGAGTTTAGATAGAAAGGAGTTAATATTTGGTTATATTCAAGTAATTAAGATATGTGTACTAGAGCTATAGTCCAAACACAAGGAGGATTGACAAAATATTTTCTATTTATTGGATTACATCAGGATCAACTTTAAGCTTATCTCTTTGCTTTAGTTATGGATGTTCTTACTTTATTTACAGGAAGATGTACCTTTATGCTTTTTTTTTGTTGATGACATTCTTCTTGTTGATAAGAGAGAGTCTGAAACTTGAATTATGGAGGTATTAGAGTCTAAGGTTTTCATTTAAGTAGATCTAAAGCAGTATATGGAGTGTAAGTTTAGTGGTAGAAGTTCTAGTGGTAGTGTTGTAACATTAGGTAAACAAATCATTAATAAGAGTGAGAGATTTAGATATTTAGGCTCTATTGTTCAAAATGATGGTGAAATAGACGGAGATGTTATTAGTAGAATTCAAGTTGGATGGTTGGAGTGGAGGAATTTATCAGGCCTATTGTGCGATAGAAAAGTTCCATTTAAACTTAAAGGAAAATTTTATAAGATGGTGGTGAGACATGCAATGACTTATGGTGCATGTTGGCCAATAAAAGAGAAGCATAAGACTAAGTTAAGTGTTACTGAGATGAGGATGCTTAGGTGGATGAGTAGCTTTACTCTTAGAGATAAAATGTGAAATGAGTATGTTCGCAAAAAAGTTGGAGTAGTTTTAATGGCAGATAAGATTAGAGAAAGTCGCCTTAGATGGTTTGGCCACATATAAAATGTCTCATATGGGTTAAGAATTAGATGCATTAGATTTTCCTTATGTTAAGAAAGGTAGAGTAGACCTAAAATACTTGGTTAAGATGTATAAAAATGACCAGTATACTTGAATTAAATGAGAATTTGTCAAATAATAGGACAGATGGAGGAAAGATTCATGTAAGAGTGGGATGAAGGCTTGTTGTTGTTGTTGTTGTTCTTTATTTTATTTAGGGTTTAGGTTTAGGTTTAGTTTATTTTAGGTTTAGGTTTAAGTTTTATTTATTTTAGTTTAGTGTATTTTAGTTTAGGTTTAGGTTTATTTTTTTTTTTTTGTTTATTTTAGGTTAAGGTTTTGTTCTTTAGTTTAGGGTTTAGGTTTTATTTTTTATTTATTTTTAAGTTTTATTTTTAGTTTTATTTTTTAGCTTTAGGTTTTTATTTAGTTTTTATTTTATTATATTTTAGGTTACCTTTTTTAATTTTATGTTTGAGTTTTATTTTATTTAGGTTTTTTATTTTTAGGTTTTTTTAGTTTAGTTTAGGTTTTGATTTATTTTATTTTAGTTTAGTTTTTATTTTTTTATTTATTTTATTTTTAGATTTAGGATTATTTATTTAGTTTAGGTTCAGTTTTTAAGGTTTTTAGGGTTAAGGGTTTAGGGAATAGGGATTCAAGTTTAGTGTTTAGGGTTTAGGATTGTAGGTTTTAGGGTTTAGGGTTTAGGGTTTAGGGTTTAAGGATTAGGGTTTAGGGTTTAGGGTTTAGGGTTTAGGGTTTAGAGTTTAGGGTTTTTTAGTTTAGGGTTTAGGGTTTAGGGTTTAGCATTTAGGGTTTATGGTTTAGGGGGGTTTTTATTTATTATTTATTTTTTTATTTAGGGTTTAGGGTTTATGTTTTAAGGTTTTTTAGGGTATAGGGTTTAGGTTAAGGTTAGGTTTAGTTTAGGGTTTAGGTTTAGAATAGTTTTAGGGTTTAGTTTAGGTTTAGGTTTATGTTTTAGTTTATTTTTAAATTAAGTAAACTAGAAGGTTTAGGTTTATTTATTTAATTTAGAATATTTTTTATTTATTTAGTTTATTTTATTTTTTTATTTTAGTTTAGTTTAGTTTATTTATTTTAGGTTTATTTATTTTGGTTTAGGTTTTTCATTTTAGTTTATTTTTTTGGTTTAGGTTTAGATTTAAGTTTATTTTTTAGTTTAGTTTTATTATTATTTTTATTTTTATGTTTAAGTTTTATCTTTTATTTTAGGTTTAGGTTTAGATTTTTATTTTATTTTCTTAGGTTTTTATTTTAGGTTTATTTTTAGGTTTTATTTTTAAGTTAAGGTTTAGGTTTATTTTTTATTTATTTTATTTTATTTAGTTTAGGGTTTAGTTTTGGTTTATTTTGGGTTTAGGTTTAGGTTTTATTTATTTTAGTTTAGTTTATTTTAGTTTAGGTTTAGGTTTATTTTATTTTATTTATTTTTTTAGTTTAGGGTTTAGGATTTATCTTTTATTTATTTTTATGTTTTATTTTTAATTTTACTTTTTAGGTTTAGGTTTTTATTTAGTTTTTATTTTAATTTATTTTAGGTTTATTTTATATTTATTTTATGTTTAGTTCTTATTTTCTTTTTATTTTTATGTTTATTTTATTTTTTAGTTTAGTTTAGGTTTTTATTTATTTTATTTTAATTCAGTTTTTATTTTTTATTTTATTTATTATTTTTATCTTTAGGCTTAGGTTTAGGTTTTAGATTTATTTTTTATTTTATTTTATTTTTTTATTTAAATTAGGCTTAGGTTTAGGTTTATTTATTTATTTTGATTGTAGGTTTTATTTAATTTAGGTTTATGTTTTTAAGTATTTAGGGTTTAGGGTTTAGGGTTTTGTGTTTATGGTTTAGGGTTTAGGGTTTAATATTGTATGTTTTAGGGTTTTGGGTTTAGGGTTTTTAGTGTTTATGGTTTAGGAGTTAGGGTTTAGGTTTAAGGTTAGCTTAGGGTTTAGGGTTAGATTAAGGTTTGGGATTTAGGGCTTAGGCTTTAGGGTTTAGGGTTTTTAGGGTTTAGGGTTTAGGGTTTATGGTTTAAGGTTTAGGGTTTTAGGGTTTAGGGTTTAGGGTTTAGGGTTAGGGTTAAGGTTTAGTGTTTAGGGTTTAGGGTATAGGGTTTAGGGTTTAGGGTTTAGGTTTAGGGTTTGTATGTTTAGGGTTCATGGTTTAGGGTTTGTTTTAAGGTTTTGGGGTATTTTATAATTAAGTAAACCATATGTTTTCTTTATTTAGTTTATTTATATTTTATTTAGGTTTATTTTTTAGGTTTTATTTTTATTTAGTTTTTATTTTATTTTATTTTTATTTTACATTTAGGTTTTGTTTTATTGAGGTATTTTGTATTTTTAGGTTTTCTTTTTTTTTTTTAATTTAGTTTAGGTTTTTATTTATTTTATTTTAGTTTAGTTTTTATTTTAAATTTAATTTAATTTTTATTATTTTATTTAGGTTTAGGTTTATTTATTTATTTTATTTTTAGGTTTTATTTAGTTTAGGTTTAAGTTTTTAGCTTTTTAAGGTTTAGGGTTTGGGGTTTGTGGTTTAGGGTTTCGGGTTTATGGTTTAGGGTTTTTAGCTTAGGGTTTAGGGTTTAGGGTTTAGGATTAAGGTTTTTTTATTTTTATATTTTTTATATTTTTTTATCTTTTTTTATTTTTTATTTTTTATTTTTATTTTTAATTAAGTAAAGTGGTAGGTTTAGGTTTATTTAGTTTATTTTTTTATTTATCTTAGTTAATTTTATTTTTTATTTCTATTTAGGTTTATTTTTATTTTTATTTTATTTAGTTTATTTATTTTAGGTTTATTTATTTTAGTTTAGGTTTTTAATTTTATTATATCTTTTATTTATTTTTATGATTATTTTTTAGGTTTAGGTTTTTATTTAGTTTTTATTATTTATTTTATTTTTCTTTTTGGTTTAGGTTCAAGTTTAGGATTAGGTTTTAGTTTTAGTTTTTATTTTATTTTATTTTATTTTAGGTTTTTTTTATTTATTTTATTTTTAAGTTTTATTTAGTTTAGGTTTATGTTTTTAGCTTTTTAGGGTTTATGGTTAAGGGTTAGTTTAGGGTTTAGGGTTTAGTGTTTAAGGTTTGGGTTTTAGGGTTTATGGTTTAGGGTTTTTTTTTGGTTTAGGATTTAAGGTTTAGGATTTAGGGTTTACGGTTTAGGGTTTAGGGTTTAGGTTTAGGGTTCAGATTTTAGTTTAGAGTTTAGGGTTTTTGGTTTTTTTAATAGAGAACAAATTTAGATTCAATATTTCTTCTTTTTGATTTCATCAACCAAGTAACACACCAAGTTTTCTAAGATAGGACATAGATTTATTGAGCAAATCAAAGCCTTAGATAAGTCTTTAGAAGACACATTTCCATAAGTAGCATCGGATGTTATTCAATTTCTAGTTTCCACCACGGCCTCTGAGTTGGGATTTATCATATCTTCTCTCCCTCCACCACCACATTAGGTTCCCTCCATTAATTTCCACCACCTCCATATTTACCACCAAATCCCCCTATGATAATGTTTAGCCTTTTTGATTAGATTGAGCACGGTTTGTGACATTATTAGGTTCGCCCATTCTTAGAGTTTAGGTTTAGGTTTAGGTTTATTAGGTTTTAGGGTTTAGGTATATTTTTTAATTTATTTAGTTACTTTAGGTATAGGTTTAGGTTATGGGTTTAGGTTTAGGGTTTAGGGTTAGGGTTTATTTAGGGTTTAGGGTTAGGGTTTAGGGTTTGGGGTTTAGGGTTTAGTGTATAGGGTTTTAGGGTTTACTTTTATTTTTATTTTTATTTTATTTTTAAGTTTAGGTTTTATTGTTTATTTTTTAGTTTAGGTTTAGGTTTTTATTTTATTTTTTTAGGTTTAGGTTTTAGGTTTTTATTTTAGGTTAATTTTTAGGTTTTATTATCTAGTTTAGGTTTTGGTTTATTTTTATTTTATTTTATTTTATTTAGTTTATGATTAGATTTATTTTATTTTAGGTTTAGTTTTTTTTAGTTTATGGTAGGTTTTATTTTTTATTTATTTTAGGTTTATTTTTTAGGTTTAGGTTTTTATTTTATTTTCTTTTAGGTTTTTAAATTTTTATTTTAGGTTTAGTTTTTTTTAGAGTTTAATTATTATTTTTTATTTATTTTCATGTTTTATTTTTAGGTTAATTGTTTAGGTTTAGGTTTTTATTTAGTTTTTAATTTACTTTATTTTAAGTTTATTTTATTTTTATTTTAAGTTTAGTTTTTATTTTATTTAGGTTTTTTATTTTTTTTAGTTTAGTTTAGGTTTTAATTTATTTTATTTTATTTTAGTTTATATATTTTTTTATTTTTTCTTTTAAGTTTAGGTTTAGGTTTTAGTTTATGTTTTTCTTTTCTTTTATTTTTTTTATTTTAGTTTAGATTTTTCTATTTATATTATTTTTAGGTTTTATTTAGTTTAGGATCAGGTTTTTAGCTTTTTAGGGTTTAGGGTTTAGGTTTTAAGGTTTAGTGTTTAAGCTTTAGGGTTAGTTTAGAGTTTTTTTTGGATTTAGGGTTTAGGCTTTAAAGTTTAGGGTTTTAGGGTTTAGGGTTTTGGGTTTAGGATTTAGGGTTTAGGGTTTAGGGTTTTTATGATTTAGGATTTAAGGTTTCAGGTTTAGGGTTCAAGTTTTAGTTTAAAGTTTAGGGTCTTTGGTTTTTTTTTTAAAATAGAGAACAAATTCAGATTCAACATTTCTTCTTTTATTTATTTAGTTATTTAGTTTAGTTTATTTTAGTTTATTTATATATATTTTAATTTATGTTTATTTTTTATTTTTATTTAATTAATTTTTTTTATTTTAGGTTTATTTATTTTAGTTTATTTTTTAGGTTTAGGTTTAGGTTTAGTTTATTTTTAAGTTGAGCTTTATTCTTATTATATTTTTTAGGTTTAATTTTTATATTTTATTTATAAGTTTAGGTTTAGTTTTTTATTTTATTTTTTTAGGTTTAGGTTTTAGGTTTTTATTTTAGGTTTATTTTTAGGTTGTATTTTTTTAGTTTAGGTTTCTATTTATTTTTAATTTATTTATTTTATTTAGTTTAGGTTTAGGTTTAGGTTTTATTTATTTTAGTTTAGTTTATTTTATTTTAGGTTTCGATTTATTTTATTTTGCTTAATTTTTTTTAGTTTAGGTTTAGGTTTTTTTTCTTTTGTTTAGGTTTTATTTTTTATTTATTTTTAAGTTTTATTTTGAGGTTTATTTTTTTAGGTTTAGGTTTTTATTTAGTTTTTATTTTATTTTATTTTAGGTTTTTTATATTTTAAAATTATTTTGTTTATTATATTTAGGTTTTGTTCTTAGTTTATTTTATTTTTTAAGTTTAATTTAGGTTTTTATTTATTTTATTTTAGTTTATTTTTAGGTTTAGGTTTAGGTTTTAGTTTAGGCTTTTATTTTATTTTGTTTTTTATTTTATTTAGGTTTAGGTTTATTTATTTATTTTATTTTTTGGTTTTATTTAGTTTAGGTTTAGGTTTTAAGGTTTTTAGGGTTTAAGGTTAATGGTTTAGGGTTTAGCATTTTGGGTTTAGGGTTTAGGGATTAGGGTTTAAAACTAGGGTTTATGATTTTAGATTTAGGGTTTATTAGCAGGTTTAGTTAGTTTAAGGTTTAGGTTTAGGATTTTTTAGTGTTTAGGGTTTAGTTTAGGGTTTAGGGTTTAGGAGTTTATTATTAGGTTTTATTTAGAATTTAGGGTTTAGGGTTTAGTTTTATTTATTTAGATTTAGGGTTTTGAGTTTTAGGGTTTAAGGTTTATGATTTTAGGGTGTAGAATTTAGGGTTTAGGTTTAGGTTTTAGGGTTTAGGGTTTAGGTTTAGGTTTTTGGTTTTAGGGTTTAGAGTTTAGGGTTAATTACATTTTAGGAAATGAAATTTTGTAAGAATACACTCAATTAAAGTCGATAATTATCATCTCCAAAGATTTTAAGGTTAGACTATCAAAGGATTGGTTGTATTTGGAAAAACAATTGGGAAAGTTTAAGGAGAATACTTATTTTTGGAATCAAATAAAATAAGTAGGAAATGCTCATAAGCTAGTGAGCATTCCAATATCTATGGTTAGCTTTATAATTTTGAAGTTGAGGAGATTTATATGTTTTGAGTTGAAATTTAATTAGATTAGCTTATAATCCACCAAGAAGGTTGTGGGAATGTCTAGAGGTGATGATTTATGCTCTTTTAAGGAAATAGCTACCATGGATCCTAAATCTAGGAGAGTACAAGCTAAAGCATTCCTAAATCAAGGATGGGTAGACATAGGGTTTACCTCCACAAGAGAGAATAAATTGTCCACTTAACTTTATAATGACAGTGGCCAGGTATCTCCTATGATTTTAAAACCATGTAGTTCTTATGAATTGCAAGCTAGGTGTTATTTAAAAAGAAACCAAAGTCCTAAACACACTCCCTAAGAGATTAGAGCATGAGTGGTATGAGCATATGACTTAATTTATAGATGCAAAACTTTTTAATTTTTTTTTTCATTTTAGACACATTATTTTGATAGAGGCTATAGGATTTCTTATGCCTAAATGCATGATGAAATAGGTTATGTTGGTCATAGAAGAAGGTGTTCTTCACCACAATGGATGCCCTCATAGGTTAAGCATTCCTTTATCATGCAAGTATAGAGATCCTTCATGTTCAAGAGTGAAAGAATATGCATGGATGATGTGAAACATACAACCATCTGACTAGAGGTTGCTAAATCTTTTAATTATCTTATTTATGTCTTAGGATTTATGATGAGATTATGAGTTGTTTAAAATTTAATTATGTGATTAGTTGGGAAGAAAAGTTATTTTATCTAAGAGCCTAATCATTCAAGCCACTCATTAAAGCAACAATCATTTAAGAAACTATGAAAAGCATTCGATCCTAATGCACAATATCAACATAACATCAAACAATTATATAAATTATCATAAAAGAATAAAAGGGGTTCAGTAGAGCTCTACCCTACAACCTAGAATTTGAAAGAATAATTATAATTGTATTAAATGCTATGGGGTCTTCTTTCTTATCTCATTTGATTTGGTTCCTTTTTTTATTTGGATGGTGCTTGCTTCAAAGCATCATAGAGGAGACAAAGCCTTATTTGCTCATCCTAATCTTCGAGCACTAATCTTAATTCTATTATAAAATTACATTTATGTGGGAAAAGTAAATCTAAGTAAAACAAAATGGAGGTTAATTTAAATAAACATATAATCCGGTTATTTATAATTTTGACTTAGCACCCTACACATGGGTAACTAAGCCAACCTTTCATAACTTGGATTATGCTTAAATATTTAAGCAAATTACAAAAAGAGCATTTATATTTATTTTTAAGCATCCCTTAAGCATATCCCATGTGAAAATATTATTAGGCTATTATTATTTAACATTGTCTGAAGCATACACCCCAACATAATCTAAAATAATACATCATAAAACAAAACATACATCACATCATTCACTATCTAATTTAAAATAGAAATGGTGACTTAATTTTAATGAGTGCATTAAAGCTTGTGTGGTAAGTCTTGTTAGGCATTAGTGCTGTATTTTCTAAGTGTAGAAGGATTCAATTTAACATGAAAGGTTGATTTCACTTGAAGTAGTTTAATTGATTTGAAAATTTTAATTTTTGTTTTCTTTTGTTTCATTTGATTACACTTAACAACTAAGTGTTACAAAGAGAGGAAAAGAGGATTGTCATCTTTCATCCCTACCTTAAGTCACTTTCTAAAGTATATTAATTTGATTTAGTTCTCTTTAGTGATTGGATTATTAAATGATTTAATAAATCTTAAGTTTAGGTTCACTTTAAATAACCCTATTCATAATGAAGGGCATCTTAAAAATAATTTAATTCAATTACTACCACATGAAATATATTAAATCATTCCTTTCCATCACATGTATAACATGCATATAATTTAATCCTAAGTGTATCTATACATGCAACATATTTTAGCACACTTAAATGATGAATGTATGTGTATGTTTAGAATTTATATTTTATTTGATTGAATTATTTAAACATATTAATTTAAAATTTTATCCAAATTCTTATACCAAAGGAAAAAAAAGAAATTAAATAGGCATGTGTCATTGTTAAACCAAAAGAAATAATCAAATGACCTCCTTGGAGCTAAAGCCATTCTCAGGATGTTGACTATATACACATTTGCATTCAAACATATGTAAATTTATATACATAAACATAGGATGTAAGCTCCAAATCATATGGCTAATTAATTCAACCACTTAGTCAATTATGAATGCATGCAATTATAATGTAAAATGGGATTTTCATTCACTAATCACATATACATATACATGTACAAAGATATAGGCAAGTACATGTCATTGTTAAACTAAGGAAGTGAAATCAAATGACCTCCTTGGTGCTAACTAAAGCCTATTCCCGGATGTTTATACTATATACTTGCTTTTCTTGGACACACATGGATGTATACATAAATGAGGAAAGAAAACTATGCAAGTATATTTTTTTTATTGAATCATTATATATATGAATTAAAGCTCTATCTAAATTCTAATGTTGAAATACATAAGAATGAAATCAAATGGATGTCGTTGTTAAACCGGTGAAGTGAGTCAAATGACCTCCTTGGCTAGCTAAAACCTCGTGTTCTTGATGTTAATATACCCATTAACATTCAATCTTATATAAATCAAACAAGCGAATAGAGGAAAATCATTCATAAACTATAAGCACATGCATTTCTTATGTATTTATAACTAGCATCATAACACATATTATTATTCATTTATAAGCTTTTGAAAAATACATTTGGATTTAATAGTGATTATAGCCATGCATATATTAAATTAAATCAACACATGCAAGCTTACATAAAGGAAATCCATTTTATTTTACTTGATTTTGAAAAGATGGATGAATTCAAATGACATACCAAATTTAATATTATTGGAAAGACGACAATCAAATATAAGCATGTGATTCATTCAACCAAACTAGTACTTAAGGACAATCAAATCAAATAAGATTATTTAAAGCAAACCAAAGATTCTTTAATAATTAAGTTTTGGATTTGATTTATTTTAAAGAGGAGAATAGAACTCATCACTTGTTGTTTTAAATCCATTCCTATATTAGTGATTTGATTTAATTTAAGGAAATGTAATGAAGTTGATTTTATGGGTTAATTAAGTTGAACCCCTAGTTAGATGAATTAATTACCCTTACTTATGTCACCTTAATGTAATTAACTAAATAATTATGAGCCAACATGATATGCATGGAAAATAAAACTTGCAATTATCTAGAAATAAAAGGGGACTAATACAATTTATGATTAATAGTTAATTAAGGGACTAAGTGATTTAATTTAATTAAATATTAGTTAATTTCATTTTAAAAGGGTAAAATGAACTTGGGAAAGGGTATTCTTGTTCTCTTATTATATAACAATAATTAATAAACTTAATTAACCAATTTATTGTTCATGGGATTAATTAATCATTAATTAACTTAAAAAGAGTAGTTAAGGTTTAATTAGTCAATTTTCTAATTAAGTGAGCAATAAATCCCAACAAAATCATGGGAAGGTCATCCTATTAAATTAACTCACAAAATTTGGATTAATTTCTAAAGTAATTAAGGAGTAATTCAAATTAATTTTAGAATTAAACAATTACTATTAAAATTAGTTAAGATCATTTTTAATTAATTCTCCTCACGAAATTATTAAAATGAGTATTTATGTGCTTTTTTTAATTCTATGATGTTTTATGAGTTTTAAAAGTTTTGACCATTAAAATGATTAAGCTAATTAAAGCCATGTGGTTAACTTTCCACATGTGGAACTATCAATGGATAAGCATCTCTAATCATCGATCTGGATGGGATTTAATCATCCATGATCCATTTTGATCATCGACAGGCGGTGATGTGATCTAACATCAGCAAGTGAGGGAATGAAATTAATCCTTCATTGCTCACTTGATCAGAGCTTACGACTTGGATCAACTCAAAGGATCCCACACCTTCAACATCGATTGAAGGGGATCCAATGGTCAAGATTACATGAGATGCAAGTTTTCTTCAAAAAGCTCCAATCCATTTTTGCCTAAAGATCATTTTTGGAAGCATACATTGCTAGAGCTCAAGACCGGCAGCTTGAATGATTGAGAAAACTTAATATAGTAGAGATGAATCCTGATTGAGTAGCAATTGGATCAATTCCTCAACGTTCTCTTGGAAGGCCATGAACCAATGATTTGGAGCTCGACTTTGCTCGAAGTCCCACCTCTGGTGCTCGGGAAGCTTGGGAGATGATTCATTCTTGCTCAAAGAAGCCAAACGAAGGTGTGTACAAAGTTAATTTGAGTTTGATGGAGAAATGGGAAGTTAGGTCATAAATGGGAGTGTCCTATTTCGGGATAGATGAGAATGGCATTTTTCAATCAAGGAATGAGCTTGGAGCTTAGGGAATGGCTCTAGTGGTTCATCTTGGGTAGCTAGGCTCGAGGAACAAGTGTGTTTTAAGTGGAAAGTGTATACCCCTTCATCTTAATCATATGGTGGGATCAGGTTTGGCTTCTAATAGCGATTCGGCCATCTCAGGGAGTCATGGGTGGCAAGGAAGAGGTGAGTTGGCTAGGCTTGGTTGGTTGAAGGAGTGGAGGTGGTTGCCAAGGAGGAATCATGGGTGTCCTACTAGTTTTAAATGCTCCAATGGGGAAGGTGAGGTGATTTCACTTCCCATGGGTCATGTGACCCCTTGGGTTAGGTTGGGTAGTGTCCTAGTGCCTAGGTGGACCATTGGGAGAGTACTAAGTGGCCAAGGAATTAAAATGATCACTTACATGGGTGATTTGTCTCATGTGATTCCTTTGACCCAAGGGTAGAATGATCATTTGGCATTGGATTTGATTTGGACATATTTGAAATAGGCAAAAGTGGGTCAGCCCAAATTTCAAGTCAAAGTTGATTTGGTTAGGTTTGGCTCAATTTGACTCATTTAAGTCAAATTGGGTTACATTGTGTCAAGTTGACCAATTGGTCAAATTGGGTCAAACTAAGGGTTGGGCCAAGTTCATATTATCATTTAGGATGTTTTGGTTCAATTGGTTTGGTTTAGTTTTATATTTGATTTTGGCTCATTTGAATTCATTTGGGTCAAATGGGTTAAGTTAACCAATTTGACCAAATTGGCCAAATTAGCTTAGGTTGGGTGTTGGTTTGGGTTTAGTTGACCAATTGAAGATGATTATAGGCTTTGGTTTTAATTAATTTAGATTTGGTTTTGATTTAGGCTAACTTGAGCCTTTAGGTCAATTTGGGCTAAGTAGGTCAATTGGGTCTAATCATGGCTTTGGTCAAGGTCAACAATCAATTTGGAATGAAATTGAGCCATCGGTTTCAATCAATTTATTTTATATTTTGATTTGACCCAATTTGGTCTTTTAGGTCAATTTGGGTCAACTTGGGTCAAGATGGCCATTGATTGGTTTGACTCAATTGAAGGTCAAGTCATTCAAATATTGATTTTGATTTGGTATGAATCATTAGTTTCAAGGGATTTGGCTTAAGTTGCAATTTTGCTAGTTTGGGTTTATATGGGTTAATAGGTTGACTTGGTCAAATGACCAGGTTGACTTGGTTTGACCCAATTTGTGATAATTAATCAACCTAGGGTGATCAATAATCATGATGGGAGGTTTTGATAGGCTTGGTTCAATTCAATTTGGGTAGGATTAGAACTTGACTCAAATAGGTCAAATTGGCCACTTTGTGTCAAGTGGATTAATTAGTTTAGTTGGCTTGATTTTTTGGTTGAGTTTGATTTAGTTGAGTTTATATATGGATTTGGGATTGATATATAAATTCAATTACATTGGCTTAGGTTCAAATGGGTTTTGGTTCATTTGAACATTTCATGTCAAAAGTTAAGTTGGCTTTGACTTTGGGTTGATTTTGGTTTGGCTTGATGATTTTAGATTTCATTTATATTTGTGAATATGATTGAAAGTATGATTGATTCATGAGAAAATCAATTGAATTTGGGTTTCGGAATGTAGGAGTTTGGCTAAGTCCATGGAGTTAGGTCATGTGGATTAGGTTTAGATTTTGATTTGGTTTGAATTAGTTTCGATTATTTAAATGTATATTTCATTTAAATTTGTGAAGATGATTGAAAATTTGATTGATTTGTGAGAAAATCAATTGCATTTGACTTGATTTGGATTAAGATTTTCCTAAGTCCATGGGATAGGTCATATGGCTTAGGAAGTGTTTTGATTTAATTTGATTTAATTTCATTTAGTTTTGATTATTTGAATGTAGATTTGATTTATATTTAGGAAGTTGATCAAAGATATAAATTGTTTATGACAAAATCAATTGATTTTTGATTGATTTGGATTAAGATTTGGCTAAGTCCATGGGATAGGTCATATCACTTAGGTAGGGTTTCAAGTTTGGATTTGATCATGGGCTTCAATCATTTGGTTTTGGAATTTTGGTTTAGATTTAGATTTGAATTTGATGTTTGAATTGAACTTTAGGTTTGTTTGAGAATTTGAACATGGATTGGATTTGGGTTGTAAGGTAGGCAGATTATCTTCATCCTTAAGGCATAACCTAATCCTAAGGTTAACCCTTCTAAGTTTCTAGGCTTAGGTTAAGTGTTTACCTAATTGTTAGAAGTGACTTATGACTAGGAAGGTCTTAGTGTCTAGAAGACTCCTAAGTCTAATATGGGAAGATTGAATACGTACTACTAAAGTGAGGTCAATAAGCCTTAGGCTCCATAGTGTTACTCTTGGAGATAGATGATTGGAAGACCGAAGCTAAGTTTCACATTATATACTAATATATTTCTTTCAACACTTTGCTTGGGAGACCATGGATACATGGGAACAACATAGTTCCATCCTCTCTACATCAATGTATGAAGTTTATGAGAGGTGGGATTGTCTATTGTGTCAAAGGAGATCTTAAGCCATTTATAGTTCATGAGGTCGGCATATATGAGGATGTAGCTTACTACCTCCCTCAAAATCAACAAGTCTATTCTCATGAACTTGGCCAAAGTTTAAAAATAAAAGAAAAAGAAAAAAGAAACAGATAACGAAAGAGAAAAAGAAAAAATAAAAGAAAAGTGAAATGAAAAAGAAAATAAAAGGGAATGAAAATAAACTTGGAGGAGGAAGTGAAGCTTGATATTTAATTCCACCCATAGTTCGTTACTCCATTTGAATATATGGGTAGGATGACTTGACCTCCACCAGGTAGAGGAAGAGGAGTTTAGAGGTAGTCCCAAGGGTGGAAAACCTCCTTATTGGCCACCCAATAGAAGATATGTCCCAGCTACCAGGAGTGCACCTACTTTCCATATAGACATAGAATATAGTCCATAAGTTGAGTCTTATATGATTAGCACACCAGCCAGCTCTTCTCAATAGTAGATTCCCTAGAAGGTGACACTTGAGCCAGAAGGTGATGAAGATCGGGCTCTAAATCAAAGCATAAGTGTATCCAAGTCTATATGTGAAAAATTTATACATCAGTTGGGATCCTTAGCTCTAACCACATTCCTCTCAAAAAGCTAAGGATTTGGTAGTTAAGGAAGCCCCTAAGTCATCTACAGGTGTGAAGACTCATAAGTTCTTTCTGGGAGCATCACCTCAAGTCAAGAAATTGATGTAGAACTTTAGGATAATTCATATAAAGAATTAATAGAATTACCTTTTGATTAGTACTTGCCTTCTGTTCATAATTTAGCAAAGAAAAAGTTAATCCCACATTCTTGGTCAATGCACTAGTTAGGATACTTCAAAAGAATATGGAAGAAAAAATGAAAAAGCTCTCTCAAAGGCCGACACTAGGATTGTATAGTGGGTCCAATTGATGAATGATTAATCATCATTACCAATCATTAATCGATAGGTTCTTTTCAAATCACATTAACTCAAATGAGGAGCTATGCTTAGAAACATTAGATGATCCATATGATTTTGAATTCAAAGATGCACCACTAGAGTTTGAAGAAGAGATCAAGTCAACCATCGATGAGCTCAAAGAAATCAACTTAGGAACTGAAGAATATCCACGCTCGACATACATCAGTTCTTTGAATGAAATTGAAACCAATGACATAGTTAGGCTATTGACTAAGTTTTAGGACTACTTTGCATGGAGTTATGAAGAGATGCCTAGATTGGCTCTTGATGTAGTGATCCATAAATTAGGAATAGCTACTATCAAGCAAGCTCCTAGACGCATGCAATTAAACATAGAACAACAAGTCATTTATGATGTCAAGAAATTGAACAATGCTAGCTTCATCCGGGAAGAAAAATACTCTATTTGATTAGCCAGTGTCATCCAGTTAAGAATAAGAATGGTCAATTTCACATATGCATCGATTTTACGGATTTAAATAAAGCATGTCCAAAAGATGAATTTTTCAATTCAGTGATGGTGGACATTACCTCATCTCATGCAGTCTTCTCTTACATGGATGGCTCATTTGGACATAACTAAATAAAGATGGCCCCTAAATATGAAAGAAACACTACTTTTAGAACCCTAAAGAAAAATCTATTACTATAAGGTCATGCCTTTAAAATGCCGATGCTACATACCAGTGGGCTATGACTCAAATCTTCAATGAACTCATTCACCAACTAGTCAAGTGCTATGTCAATGATCTTGTGGTCAAAAGTATAGAAAAGAAAGACCATCCCTTTGACTTGAGAGTAGTTTTCAAACAATTAAGATAATTTAACCTTAAAATGAACCCCCTGAAGTGTGCATTCGAAGTAGCTTCAAGAAAATTCCTTGGGTTTTTGTCTCACATTAGCGAATTGAAATCGATCCGAAGAATATCAAGGAAATATTAGAAATGCCACACCCTAAAAGTTTAACTCAACTCAAATCATTCTGAGGGAAATTGGCATATCTAAGATGCATTATATCCAACTTATTGAGAAGATGACAACCATTCTCAGCACTTGTCAAAAAAGATGCCAAGTTTAAGTGGTATGATAAGTGTGAGCATGCCTTCGAAGACATCAAGAATTACCTGATGGTACCACCAGTTATAGTAGCCCCTATCCTGGGAAAACCACTCATACTTTTACTTGCATTAGAAGACTGTTGGTGATTTGTTGGCTAAGCCAATGACAAGGAAGGAAAATACACCTACTACCTCAACCATCATAATCCCTATTGAGGCTAATTATTGACCCATTGAAGCATTGCCTAGCTTTAATCTTTGCATCCCAAAAGCTACACTACATGCTTCCTTATAAGGTGAACTTAATCTCTAAGATCAATCCATATATCCATTGACACGGCGATCTTTATGGGATGGTTGGAACTACGATCCATGAGCCTCTCATAATTTGACATTACCTTCTTAAACTTATGTGCATTCAAAGGATAAGCACTAGCAGATTTCTTAGCAGCACACTCAGTTCATGCTGACTCTTCACTTAGTGATGATCTCCCCGATGAACAAATCATGAACTTCGAGGATACTAGCATTCACCACGGTGAGATGTACTTTGATGGTGAGGCTTCATCTCAAAGAGGAGAAGAACCATAATCTACTATTCTAGGAAAGGCAGGTGTAGAAGTAGTTCTCTTAACTCTAGATAGCGATGTGATGAGATTCTCATATTATTTGTCCAATCTTTGCATTAACAATGAAGCCAAATATGAGGCTTTGATTACTGATTTAGAGTTACATTTTACAAGCATCTAAAATCAACATCTTTGAGGATTCTTAGCTAGTTATCAACCAAATTGCTAGGTCACATAAGGTTATAAAGCCCAAGCTCCATCACTACCATAAGTACACCATGAAGATGTTGGCCCAAATCCTAGAGGTTACCATCTATAAGATTCCTTGAGGAGAGAATGTCATAATATATGCTTTTCCAAGCTTGCCAAGGAGTTGGCATGTCTGGAGGATGAGTCCATATCAATAAAGATCCAAAATAGATAAGTCTTATATTGTGATCTTGAACTCATCAAAAGTACTCTCTTGAAGGGAAGTTACCATTGCCAATAAGGACGAGGAGTTAAATTGGAGGCAACCATTCATGGATTACCTAAATAAAGTCAAGAAATGAAAGTATATCAGAGATGATGTCTTGTACCACAAACTTTCAATCATATGTGGTTACATTATTTAGACATGAAGCTTGTA
The DNA here is from genome assembly GCA_021442155.1 of Cymbidium sinense. NCBI lineage: Eukaryota > Viridiplantae > Streptophyta > Magnoliopsida > Asparagales > Orchidaceae > Cymbidium > Cymbidium sinense. The sequence continues at coordinate 180,485,256 of CM038214.1, read as the reverse complement.
TGATGTGACTAAGGTACAAGGATTATTTGGAGCCCCAATGATCAGATGAAAGCCAAGCTCAGAGTCTAGGATACTGCCATCGATGATCAAAGATTGCATGGATACGGCTAGGCAATGCCACCAATGTCAAATACATGGTGTGTTCCTACACCAACCACCCAAAATTCTACATCCTACATTAGCCTCATGGCCATTCGAGTGTTGGGGTATGACATAGTGGGTCTGATTGATCCTCCTTCTTCCAAGGGTCATTAGTTCATTTTAGCTGCTACTGACTACTTTTCCAAATGGGTGAAGGTGATTCTATTTAGAGAGGTCATAGCTCAGCATGTGCTCTAATTTATTAGGAACCATATCGTATATAGGTTCAGAGTACCTCGATGAATTATATCTAATAATGGTACTACATTCAAGAGCACCGAGATCAATAACTTTGCCTAGAGATATAACATAGATTGGAGATATTCTACCATCTACTACCCAAGGGCAAACTGGTTAGCAGAATCCTTCAACAAAACTCTCATTTAAATAGTAAAGAAGACACTTGACAATAATAAGTGAAATGGCATGAGCAGGTAGTTGAAGCCTTGTGGGCCTACCCCACCACATATAGAACACCAACTTAGTCTAATCTTTTCTTCTTAATGTATGAGTCTGAAGATGCTCTACCATTAGAAGTCCAACAACCATCACTAAGGATAGCTGTGGGTAGCAAGATCACAATAAAGCAAAATGCCAAGTTGCCATCAGAGAAGCTTAAAGGTTTGGAGGAGAGACGCCTCCAAGCATGATGAAACCTCGAGTTGTATAAGCTAAAATAATTCATGCTCACAACAAGTTGGTCCATCCTAGAGCTTTTCAAGTAGGAGAGCTTATTTTAGTTCTAATGAGACCAATTGTTGGCCATCGTAAGATGGGAGGCAAGTTTGAACCACTTGGGAAGGCCCTTTTTTTATAGAAGGTCCAGAGGATCTTATCGACTTATTAATCATAAGGAGAGTGCCCAATGCTTCCAATCAATGGGCTCTACTTAAGAAATATTATAAGTCATGTTTGAAAATAATTATTATCAATGAAAATTCAATTTCTAATTCAATCTTTTCGATGTTGAAAGTATTCTTATTTATGAACCTGTCACGATGTGTTTAGGGTAGGTGTAAGGAACCCGAGCGGCATCCTATCCTTCATCATCACAACACAAAAAAAACTACACACAAACATATAAAATAAACAAATATCTTTTTATCTTGGGCTACTTTGAGTTGAGATAACGCTCCTAGCGACACTCACTCAGTAGCTGCTCTAGGTTGGGATGATGTGCTACCCTACTAGTGTGTCAACCCAGTGGTCTTCTTGCTTTGGAGGATGTTAGTCTTCTATGCTTTCCTTTCTTACTTGGCCACTACATACTGACAAGCACCTTGTTGGTTTGGTAGGCCTTACTGTGTGGCCAGTAAGCTACCTCATGTTGGCTTCATTTAAGAGGATGTGAGTCTACTACATTTTCTTCATGGATTGGCCTTCATGCACTAACTGGGTCGAGTATATTTGAGGTTTAGGATAATTCTGCTAGCAGTTCCTTCCTTCTTAACTACTTCAAGTCTGGGTCTAGTCTTTCCTCGGGGATCCTTGCTTAGTAGTCACTCTAGTTCAGATAGCATATCCCAGATGATTATCCGATGATCGTTCCACTTGGAAAGTTTTAAGCTACACTTCTTTCAGATTGATCATTGCACCTTGTGAGCACCTTAGGTTGGTTGGTTCTCACTATCTGATGGATACACCACTCATGCTTGGATACACTTTAGGTTGGTTGGTCTCACACCTTAGGATACACCACTCATGCCAGATGTAAGTCTGCTACACTTTCTCCTTGAGTTGGCCACCGTACACCTATAAGCTTTCTTTTCTAGGGCTTAGGATAACTCCCCTAGCAGTACCTCTGCTATGGGCACTATATTTGGATCATGGCCTTTTTGACCCCATTTTGACACTACCCAAGTTACTATTGAATTGGATAGTTCTCCTTTTCTAGTATCCACCCCTGTGGTTGGCGAATCCATCCTATGGATGTGCATATTCTCCCTCGGTCCAGTAAATCTGAGATAGGTCAAGGCTGACATAGCCCTTTGTTAGTTCGGTCCCTTGCACACCAACAGGGTTCAAGCAAAGATATAAACAAATATATATTCACTTGTGGATTTGGAGGATAGCCTTAGTGATACCTTTTCCCAAACAGGCATCTTATCTTTAGGGAAGTGTTAGCAAAACTCCCTATAAGAATCGCCTAACTACTCTTGAGTTGATATAAGTCCTAGCGATGGTCACTTAGTAGTCGCCCTTAAATCAGGTTTGATTTGTTGTGCTACCAATAGGTCATCCCAGCAGTTGTTCCCTGCTTTAGAAGATGTAAGTATACTATGCCTTCTTCCTAGCACAGCCATTGCATACTAAAAGGCAACCCCTTAGTTGGCTAGCTCTACCCCACGGCTAGTAGTCGATCCCATTAGATTTGTAAATCTAAGATAGGGCACCTCGATATAGCTCCTTCTTAGTGGGTCCATGCACACCAACATGGTTCATAAATTAAATCTATCAAATTTGACCGAGCTCACATCCCTAGTGGATATGCCTACAATTCAAAATCAAACTAAACCAAATAACCCATATCAAATCACATGAAATTAAGATAAAATTAATCCTAACTACTTTTGAGTTGACATAAGTCCCCAATGGCATTCACTCAGTAGTCAGCCTAAGTCAGGTTAGATTTATTGTGCATCCAACATGTCACCCTAGTGGTTGTTCCTCACTTTGGAAGATGTAAGTCTGCTATGACTTCTTCCTATCACAACTGTTACACATTGAAAGGCAATCCCTTAGGTTGGCTAGCTCTACCCTGCAGCTGGGAGACTATCCCTTTGGATTTGTAAACCTGAGGTAGCTCAAGGCTGATATAGCCCCTTCTCAATGAGTTCATCGCTCACTGATAGGGTCCATACATTAACTCAGATTAAATTAAACCCAATCTGATTTTCTCAAGTGGAGTTAAATCACACCCTTCTCCTAGTAGAACCCCAAATCATATATAAACAAGTCAAGCAAATAAATCAAATTCAAAACCAACCTCCCAGTGAAGCCAAATTAAACCAACTCCTCATAGAGTCTAAATCAAAGAAATCCAACTCTTATTCCCAATGGATACATCCCCAAACAAATATGAAATCAAACTCAAATGCCAATCCCCAATGGATAGCCTGAACCTGCTTCCCGAGTGGAAGGTTCATATACCCGATCCCCAGTGGACTCGAGCCCATATCTCTAGTAGATATGCCTCCACATCAATTAAAAAAAAATAAATTAAAGTCGATTCAATATTAATCTCATGGATTATATATTCTTATCCCATCAGATCTTCTTTCCAAAAATCATATAATCAAATCAAATTTAAATCTTATCCCCAACAGATTTTCTTCTTCTATGCCCTCGATATAGACCCCTCACATATCATTTCCAATGCATGTGTGATCTCCTAGTGGATCTCCTCTATGTCCCTGACATGAAATTCTCATCAAATCTTATTTCTTCTCTTATGCACACCTTTAATACTTCAACTAAAAGCCTAACAATGTATTCATTGAAATTACATCATCAATATTATAATAAACATTTTATGATTTGGTGCAAGCTCAAACTAACTATACAATATCATGCTAAACATATTATAGTGTGAATTAACACACTATATTATATTATAATATATGATGTTATATTATAATTTGCTATAATATAATATATTGTCTAACAGTACACCTCATTAGAATCACTTAAAAGGAACAAATAATAAATTTTCCTCAAAATATGAATAATGTTCATTTTGGATGTAAAATTGTTATTTTTTATTAAAAATGGTACAAAATAGCATACTTTTGGTGTTGCTTTTTGGTGTGTGCCATGAATTTGGCCAAATTCTTCCATCTCAACCTTCAAATTAACATTTTTGTCAGTTTTGACAAATGTATTATAACAAAAGTAAAACATACTAAAATGTACAATAACATTTAGTAACATGCCACCACATACATATATATGTGAAGTTATATTTTTATGTACATTATATTTCAATATGCTTTCATATAATATACTATCTTACATTACACCTTAAAATGAATCACTTTTAGCAAAAAAATTATAAAATTTGGTTAAGAAATGAACATTTATTTTGGATACAAAATTCCATTCTTTTGATGAAATGACACACCATAACACATCCCCAATGATGTTCCCTAAAGCTTACCTTAAATTTGGCCAAATCCCATCATCTTAGTCTATAAATAAGTGTTTTTATGAATTATACCAGTACAAACTCTACTACATCGTACTACAACAAACTAAAATTTGCTAAACAATAAGTAGTAATGCACAATAATATGCCATAATGCTTGATGCTACACTATGTTATGGAATCCTATATTATAATACACTATTACATATTATATTGTATTATATTTCATATCACATCATAAGGGATTGCTTAAGATAAAAAATCATAAAATTAGTCTAAACAATAAAAAACTATATATTTTAGTAGTATCACTTACATATTTTAGATTGAAATAATATATTATGATGCCATGCTACTATTATGAATTTAGCCAAATTCCACCATTTTAATGTCTAAATCAACATTTTTATAAATAATTCTAGTGTAGGCTCGACTGCATGATTGTAAAATACTAAAAGAATTTAAAATGCACAGAACAATATATTATGATATATGATGCTATACTATGCTACAACATATAATATTTATTTTGAACATAAAATCATACTTTTTAGACTACAAGTGGAGTAGCACACATTTGGTACTACAACCTAATTCCCACTTCAAGTTTAACAAATTTAATCAACTGATCTATTAAATCAATATTTTTATGATTTATATTAATATAAACTATAGGGCACAAAACTATAATATACTAAAACATTTCAAAACATCTTATAACATCCAAAACACTTCACTACATGCTCAAATATATATGATTACATTATACTATAATATATGGTATTATAATATGATTTAGGGTTAGGGTTTATGGTATTCAAATCTCTAATAATCAAGGGAAAGTCTCTTTATGACATTTTGTTTAGCTACCATGACTATGTTAGGATTAATTCATTATTTAGATATACTCCTAATGACTTCTTTATTCAAGGTTTAAGGCTTAGGGCTTAAGGTTAGGGTTTAGGTTTAGCTTATGGTTTAAAGTTTAGGGTTAGTTTAGGGTTTAGGGTTTACGATTAGTTTAGGGTTTAAGGTTTAAGGTTTAGGGTTTGGGGTTTATGGTTTAGGGTTTAGGGTTATAGTTTTTAGGTTTTAGGGTTTATGTTTTAGGGTTTAGGGTTTAGGGTTTAGGGTTTAGGGTTTAGGGTTTAGGTTTAGGGTTTAGGGTTTAGGGTTTAGGGTTTAGGGTTTTTGGTTTAGTGTTTAGGGTTTTTGGTATTGATTTTAGGTTTAGGGTTTAATATTTAAGTTTTTTTAAGAGGCAATAAATTCAAATTCAACATTTCTTCTTTTCAATTTCATCAACCAAGTAGCACCCCAAGTTTTTTAAGACACATACGATGACATAAATAAAAAATAAGCACCCTTACAACAAATCAAAATCTCTAGATAAGTAGAACCGTCTCTACTGTAAAGACACAGTTCCATAATAGTAGACCAAATTGGTTGTTCTTCAATTTCTCTAGTTCCCATCAGAACCACCCCCGCCTCTCGAGTAGCGGGATCTGCCACCATATCCCCGATCTCTCCCTCTGTCACCACCACAGATGTAACATCTGTCACTCCTCCTCCCTCCATAACCACCACTACTTTGACCACCACCTCCATATCCAGCCTCAGATCCCCCCACACTATGATAACATGACCTCGCCTTCCTCCACTTTTAGATCTAGGGTAAAACTAGTTGAAGGTGATGTTCCTGGCATCAAGGTTCTGCTTATTCTTAGGGTTTTGGATTAGTTTAGGGTTTAGAGTTTAAGGTTAGTTTAGGGTTTATGGTTTAAGGTTAGTTTAGGGTTTATGGTTAAGGGTTTAGGGTTTAGGGTTTGTCGTTTAAGGTTTAGGGTTGTAGGTTTTAGGGTTTAGGGTTTAGGTTTAGGGTTTAGGGTTTTAGGGTTTAGGGTTTAGGGTTTAGGGTTTAAGGTTTTAGGGATTAAAGTTTAGAGTTTAGGATAAGGGTTTTGGGTTTTGGGTTTAGGGTTGTAGGCTTAGGGTTTAGATTTTATTTATTTATTTTTATTTAGATAATGTAAATTGGTAGGTTTATGGTTTAGGGTTGTAGATTCTAGGGTTTAGGGTTTAGGGTTGTTGAGGGTTTAGGGTTTTGGTTCTTTTATTTGGTTTTATTTATTTTTATTTTTTTATATTTTTAAAACTAAGTAACCCGATAAGTTTAGTTTATTTAGTTTTTTTATTTTTTTATTTTTTTATTTTTTTATTTTTATTTAGGTTTATTTTTTTTACTTAGTATAGTTTATTTTTTAGATTTAGGATTAGGTTTAGGTTTATTTTTTAGTTTAGTTTTATTTTTATTTTATCTTTTAGGTTTATGTTTTATTTTATATTTTTAGGTTTAGGTTTAGGTTCTTATTTTATTTTTTTAGGTTTAGGTTTTAGGTTTTTATTTATAGGTTTATTTTTGGTATTATTTTTAAGTTTAGGTTTAGGTTTATTTTTAGTTTTTTTATTTTGTTTAGTTTAGGTTTACGTTTAGTCTATTTTGGGCTTAGGTTTAGGTTTATATTTATGTTAGTTTAGTTTATCTTAGTTTAAGTTTAAGTTTATTTTGTTTTTATTTTATGTTAATTATTTTTTGTTAGAGTTTAGGTTTTTTTTAGGTTTTATTTTTAGGTTTATTTTTAAAATTTATGTTTTTATTTAGTTTTTATTGTATTTTAATTTAGGTTTATTTTATTTTTATTTTGACATTAGTTTTTATTTTATTTAGGTTTTTTATTTCTTAGTTTAGTTTAGTTTAGGTTTTTATTTATTTTATTTTAGTTTAGTTGTTATTTTTCAATTTATTTTTTTAGGTTTAGGTTTTGGTTTAGTTTAAAATTTTATTTTATTTTATTTTTCCATTTTATTTCGGTTTAGGTTTTTTTTATTTATTTTACTTATATTTTTTATTTAGTTTAGGTTTAGGTTTTTAGCTTTTTATGGTTTAGGGTTTAGGTTTAGGTTTAGGTTTAGGTTTTATTTATTTTAGTTTAGTTTTTTTTTAATTTAGATTTAGGTTTATTTTATTTTATTTATTTTTTTTTATTTTAGGTTTAGTTTTATTTTAGTTTAAAATTTGGTTTATTTTTTTTTTTTTTTATTTTATTTTAGGTTTATTTTTTTAGGTTTAAGTTTTATTTAGTTTTATTTTATTTTTTACTTTAGTTTATTTTAATTCTATTTTATGTTTAGATTTTATTTTATTTAGGTTTTTTATTCTTAAGTTTATTTTATTTTTTAGTTTAGTTTAGGTTTCTATTTATTATATTTTAGTTTTTTTATTTTATTTTATTGTTAAGTTTAGGGTTAGGTTTTAGCTTTTTATTTTATTTTATTTTTTTATTTTATTTATGTTTAGGTATATTTTTATTTATTTTAAGGTTTTATTTACTTTTAGTTTAGGTTTTTAGGCTTTTATGGTTTAGGGTATAAAGTTTTAGGGTTTAGGGTTTTAGGGTTTAGGGTTTAGGGTTTAGGGTTTAGGTTTAGCTTTAGGATTTATGGTTTTTAGGGTTTAAGGTTTAGGTTTAGGGTTTGGACTTTAGGGTTTAGGGTTTAGGGGTTTTAAGGTTTAAGGTTTATAGTTTAAGGTTAGTTTAGGGTTTAGGGTTTAGGGTTTAAGGGTTTAGGGTTTAGGCTTTAGGGTTTAGGGTTTAGGATTAGGGCTAAGGTTTAGGGTTAATGGTTTAAGGTTTATGATTTAGTTAGGTTTAGTGTTTAGGGTTTAGGGTTTAGGGTTTAGGGTTGTAGGTTTAAGTTGTAGGTTTAGGCTTAGTTTTAGAGTTTAAGATTTAGGGTTTGGGATTTAGGATTTTATTTTAAAAAAATTAAGTAAATCGATAGGTTTAGTTTTCCTTTAGGTTATTTAGTTTATTTTTTATTTTTATTTAGGTTTATTTTTATTTTTATTTAGTTTATTTTATTTATTTTAGGTTAATTTATTTTAGTTTAGGTTCTTTATTTTAGTTGATTTTTTAGGTTTTGGTTTAGCTTTAAGTTTATTTTTTAATTTAATTTTATTTTTTTATTTTTTAGGTTTAGGTTTTTTTTATTTATAGGTTTAGGTTTAGGTTTTTCTTTTATTTTATTTAGCTTCATGTTTTAGTTTTTATTTTAGGTTTATTTTTAGGTTTTATTTTTTAGTTTAGGTTTAGGTTTTTATTTTGGTTTAAGGTTTAGGTTTTATTTTTTATTTACTTTTAGGTTTATTTTTTAGGTTTATGTTTTTATTTAGTTTTTATTTTAGGTTTGTTTTATTTTTATTTTTCATTTAGTTTTTATTTTATTTAGGTTTTTTATTTTTAGATTATTTTATTTTTTTTGTTTAGTTTAGGTTTTTATTTATTTTATTTTAGTTTAGTTTTTATATTTTATTTTATTTTATTTTTAGGTTTAGGTTAAGGTTTTAGTTTAGGTTTATTTTTTTTACTTTTTTATTTTATTTAGGTTTAGGTTATTTTATTTATTTTTTATGTTTTATTTAGTTTAAGTTTAGGTGTTAAGGTTTTTAGGGTTTAGAGGTTAGGGTTTAAGGTTTAAGGTTAAGTTTTTTAGGGTTTAGGTTTAGGGTTAGGTTTTGGGTTTAGGGTTTAGGGTTTAGGGTTTAGGGTTTAGGTTTTTTAGGTTTAGAGTTTAGGGTTTAGGTTTAAGTTTAGGGTTTAGGGTTTATAGTTTAAGTTTAGGATTAGGGTTTAGGGTTTATTTAGGGTTTAGGGTTTAAGGTTTAAGTTTCTTTTCTTTTTTAGGGTTTTAGGTTTAGGTTTAGTTTAGGGTTTTAGTTTTTTTAATACAAATTCAACATTTCTTCTTTTGATTTCATCAACCAAGTGACACAATAAGTTTTTTAAAAGGCATAAATAAAAATGAGCACGCATAGAACAAGTCAAAACCTTAGATAACTAGGCTGTCTCTCTTATAAAGACAGTTCCATAAGCACCAAATTAGATTGGCCATTCTTAGTTTCTCCGCTCCCAGAACCACCCCGGCCATGGTAGCGGGATCGACCATCATATCACGATCTCTTCCTGCCACCACCAGCGGTAACCTCCATCGCTCCTCCACCTCCACCACCACCACTCGACCACCGACCTCCATATCCTTAAAATCCACCACCACCACTTATGCTTTGCCTCCACCACTCCACCTTCCTAAGATCTGGGCGAGCACGGTTGTTGGTGATGTTTTCTTGTCAGGTTACGCATTCTTATGATTTAGGCCTAGGTTTAGGTTTATTAGGTTTTGTGTTTAGGTTTATTTTTTAATTTATATAGTTACTTTAGGTTTAGGTTTAGGGTTTGGGGTTTAGGTTTAGGGTTTAAGGTTAGGGTTTAAGGTTTAGGGTTTAGGGTTTAGGGTTTAGGATTTAGGGTTTAGGGTTAGGGTTTAGGGTTTAGGGTTTAGCATTTAGTGTTTAGGGTTTTTTATGGTTTAGGGTTTAGGGTTGTAGGATTAATGTTGTAGGATTATGGTTTAGGGTTAGTTTTAGGGTTTAGGGGTTACAATTTAGGGTTTAGCATTTAAGATTTAGAGTTTTTTTTTTAAATTAGGTAAATCGGTAGGTTTAGGTTTATTTAGTTTACTTAGTTCATCTTTTTTTATTTT